>APFE030278060.1:48067-88953 GCA_000404065.3 Pinus taeda
AGTTCTCTTGCCTTTGATCACTGTTTTACCTATATCAAGATCGCGAACAATACATCCATTTGATCTGAATATTACCTCGGTTCTTTGATCACACATCTGACTGACACTTAGAAGATTATGTTTCAA
This sequence comes from Pinus taeda, assembly GCA_000404065.3. Classification (NCBI taxonomy): domain Eukaryota; kingdom Viridiplantae; phylum Streptophyta; class Pinopsida; order Pinales; family Pinaceae; genus Pinus; species Pinus taeda. Next base: position 48,194 of record APFE030278060.1, read on the forward strand.
TCCATCAACATACAAAACATTTCCATCCTTGACCTTTTCTTTTAATTGAGCAGTACCTTTTCCTTTTATGGTAGGAGGAGTATCATTTCCAAAAGAGACTTTCTTTCCTTTTTCTAGAGCAGAATATGACTGAAGTTTTTCTTTATCACCTGTCATATGTTTTGAACATCCACTATCAATGTACCATAGATTTTCTTGTCCCTCTGCATAAAATGCTATCCCACATCTTTCTGTTTGAGGTTCCTTTATTCTCCATGTTTTGGTGCTTGAAGTTTGTTCCTTTTTCTGTTGTAACCTGCTCCTGCATTCAGAATCTTCATGACCAAAGTTATTGCAAATAGAACATTCAACTTCATTTTCAAGAGCTGAAAAATTGTTATAGGTCCTTTTTGAAATCCCAGTCATACTCCTTTGTTTTTGAGCTTCTCTAGTCATGATTGTTTTATATGCAACACATTGAGCTGCTTTGTGACCAAAGTTATGGCAAGAAAAGCATTGTCCATTGAAGAAACTTCTGCGGTTATTGAATCTACCGGCCACGTGATTGTAATCTCTATTGTTATTCACTCTTGAATCAAATTGAGAAGATTTTACCTGTGGCTGATTGTAGCTTTTGTTCATCTTTAAGATGGATTGCCCCTGATAGTTTCTGTTTGTAATTTGTCCCTGCTTTACCTCATGGTCTTCATTGTGCTTTTGCTCACTCCCTTTTGCTACCTCAAGATAGCTTTTTGAGGTGGATGCTTGAGAAGTTTCTCTATTATAGCCCAGACCTGTTTTGTTTAGAGGAGACCGCTGCACATTGATAATCTCATCCAAAGTTTCAGATCCTTTGACAAACTTGAGATTAATAGCTTTTGTTTTCTCAATCACTTTTCTAAGACCAACAATTTCACCTTCTAATTTTTCAATACGTCTTTCCTTTTCATCAATTTGAAATTGTAGAGTATCAATGATCTTATTCTTCTCTTCTATACATCTCTTAAGTTTAGTAATTTTTTCATGAAAGTAATCCACATCTATAGCATCCATATAATCATCATCTTCAAATGCCATTAACAATTTATATTCATTACCTCGTTCATCTTCATCACTGTTTGATAGACCATCACTGTCTTCATGAGTGTAGTAGCTTTTCTTATTTGCACCCTGTTTCTTGTTCCATCTAGCAGGTTCCTTTCCTTTATCCTTATAAGGACATTTTGCAGCATAATGACCTACTCTTCCACAAGCAAAGCATTTAAAAGGTAACTTACCTCTGAACCTTCCAGAACCCCTTTGAAGATTTCTGACAAAGTTTGATTCTTCTTCCTCTTCTTCTGGGACGTGGCTTGCTTCATAATAATCTCCTTTGCCTGATGCCTTGAAAGCAGCTTCTCTTCTATCTGATGGACCTCCCTTTCTCATTTCATAAGCAGTTAGAATTCCATGTAGCTGAGACATAGTAAGAATTCGTAGATTTTCTTTTTCTTCTATTGCAGATACTTTAGATTCAAACTTGGGGGACAATGATCTTAGAACCTTTTCAACCACAATAGCCTCTTTTATTTCTTCACCCAAATTTTTCATACAATTAACAACTTCATCTACCCGAAGAAAATAGTTAGCCACACTTTCATCATTATACATCTTGAGAGTCTCATACTAAATCCTAAGAGTTTGAAGTTTGGCACGCTTTACCTGTTCATCTCCTTCATAGCTTGTGACAATTTTGTCCCATATTTCTTTTGCGGATTTATAGTGCAGTACCTTCATGAATTCCGATTGGGATATACATCCTAATAGGGTACTGACTGCTTTTGCATTTGTTTCATACTTCTTTTTCTCGTCTGCATCTGTAGGAATAGTTGAAGGAAAAGCATAGCCTGTCTCTACAATGTTCCAAACTTCTGTACCAAGAGATTGAAGATAGGCAGTAACTCTCACCTTCCAATAATTGAAGTTTGTCCCATCAAAAACCAGTGGCATGATAGATGCTTCCTTCTTGTAGTTTCTCATGATGAAAATATCTTCCTTCAAGCGATCAAGCTTCTTTAGAAGGACTTGCTCTGATACCAATTGTTGACAATAATACTGAGAGGGGGGGTGAATCAGTATTACTAATTCTTTTACCCAATTTTTTATTTATACTTTGACTTATTTTTGCATACCAGTACCATAAATTAATGAGCATGAACAAGAAAAACAGACAGTCACATCAAAGAACACCAGATATAAGGTGGAAACCCAATGTGGGTGAAAACCACCTGCTGCAATATGTCTCTATCTTCTTTCAAATTAGAGACTCCTTTTACAATGGTCTTGTACTGGTGCAGTCCTTTACCAGTACGCAGGCTGCAACCTGCAGAGAGCTACAACTCTCTCTCGTTTTCCATTCTCTCCTGGAAGGGAGCTACAACCCCCTACTTCTTTTCAAGGACCACTTTTCATAAATTTTCAAACTGGATCCATATACATCAAATGATTATCAAGTACATGTAAAGTATACAGTCAGTTGTAATAACCAAATCAATAATAATATAACAGAACCCAGAACACCTTATCAATAGAAAAATTCAACCAGCAGAAGATCTTAACACAGATACGCAGGTTTTCTTTTTACTGGCCTGCATCGCTACGCACTTCACCCTCTGCCTCTCGGCGTATACCCGCAGAGTTCCTTCTGCTGCACTGCATGTCCATGCAATGCTCCTTTCACTGATCTGCGTACAGTACGCACTCAAATGTACTATCGTGCCGCGTACTGCAAGGTAGGCACGCACCCAGATGAACTAACGTGCCGCGTACTGTCACTGCAGGTATGCACCCAAAAACACTGTCGCGTCGCATACTTAAACAGCAAGCACACACCTGAAGCACTAATGCGCTGCATACCCCCGCACTTCACCTTTGTCGCCTCTGCGTACCCACGCGCTACACCTTCGCCTCTTCTACGTACCCACGCACTGACCTTTTGTTGCCTCTGCGTACCCACGCACTGCCACTGTTGATCACCTGCGCACCTCTGATTAGGGCCAAAATACAGTCAGATACTCAGATCTGATCTTGCGCTCGAGAAATCACCCTTCACAGATTCGCTTTCAACTTCTCTTCTATAGATCAAGCTTTTTAAATCGAGAACCCAATAGATCAGATCTTAAGATATTCAATACTCAAAAGATGCACAAGCCAAATTATCTCCTTAGCTTTATATAGGCATTCTCTTCCTCAAATCAAGGATCATGGGGATCAATAATAATAATAAAATAAACAATACCACGGGCCAAAACCATGATAACACAGTACCGTCGGCTAAATACCATGAGAAACCCCATGTGTGGGTGCTTTACTGCCTTGAAGTGTGTGCACTGGGGTACGCACCCCATGAATAGGTAACCCGCGTATTTGGACGCAGTCCCTGCATGGTATACCTATGGGTACGCACCTCCTACACTGTTCTCCTGCGTACTTCTTTATTTTCATCAAAAATGAGAGCCATGCCATGGGTGTTGCCATCAAGTACAACATCTGAAACATATAATCATACTAGAACCATAATGCCAACAAAAAATTGATCTAAGAACAACCAAGGGAATATAGAGGTTAAACCACCTCCACCCTCATCAAATTGTGATCACACCAAAACTAGTGCTTCAATCACAATCGAAGAGAACTTGGAATGCCATCCAGAATCCATCACTATCCTTGAGGAATTTTCCATCTCCTTGTCTCTCAAGATTTACCACAATCTAAACCTAGATCTCTAGTCCCTAAACCGAGACATCTCCCTTAGGATTTACCGTGTATCCTGCCAAAACTAGTCAAGGGATTCCTAGGCCTTTGGGAATGAATCTTGAGACCACCTTTGCCCTAGATTTTGAAATCCATCCAACAAAGCAAAGCTCAAAGACCAAAATAAACATCCCAACACCATGGAATCCAAAGAAAGGAAAGGCTGGGCTGAAAAAAATTGTAATAACCTGGAAAAAACATTCCACTGACGACAAGAGAACCATACACCAAGATTCAAAGCCATGCATATCCAAACCAGCTAGGAAATTAGACATCCAAAAGGTTACCTTCAAGTATTCCTGCTGAAGCTTCTTGATCCCACTTTCTTTCCTTGATCCTTGATTTCCTTCCTTTCCCTTTTCTTGCTTTCCCTTCCTTGATTCAAAGTAAGAGTGCTCCAAGAAAACTCTAAGTGACCAAGAGAGTGAGAGAGAGAGAATAATGAGAGAGCTCCAAACTTAAACATGAAAAAATCCATGAGCTAATCTTCAGAAGCCCTTTTATGCACATGGCCTCTAATTTCTTCATTTTCCATTATTTTCCTTCAATTTCCTCCTCACATGCAACCTGTGACCTTTCCCTGTTAGGATATTCCAACACATAGGAAATAGTTAAGTATAACTTGGTCTAGTGTAGACTTAGGTAAAGTGTGTTTCTTTACTATGTACTTTTGTAACTTACAATCCGACGATCACGATATGTAGTGATTCGATGGTTCATTCTCTCCTTGGTATTACCGAAACTTGATCCATGGCTTAACACCCGATTGGTTCATGATCTCTATTTAATGAGCATGGAGGGTTATTTGTAGGGTAACTGTTCATGAGAGAATCTTATGTAAATTTTCATTCTTTTATTGCCTGAAGTGGCCATGTTGGCTCAAGCCGTGGACTATTTCCCTCTTTGAGGGTTTTAAGCACGGCAGCAATACTGGTGTATCAATCTATGATCTATTTGTGAGCAGTTTCCTTTTGTGTTCTATCTGAGGAACTTACCTTGTAAATTCCTACATGGTATCAGATCTATTTGAGGGCCGCATTCATTGGTGATCCAAATCTGAAGCTGGTAGAACTACATCCGACTGTCGTTTCCTAGATCTACTGTTTCTGACTACTTTCGGGCTGAGAGGACTACTCTGTTGTGTTAAGAGCATCTGTTCTAGTGAGAAACCCCTTTCTTTTCATGCATAAAGGGTTCCATTAGCCCTAGCTATGTCATTTTAAGATCTGGAGGTATATAGTGTTTATTTGCAGTTTCTAGTTTTTTTCTCTCTGTTTATTTTGGTTTATTTGTCTCTTTGTTTCTTATTACCAGATCTACACCTTTCATTTCTGTGTATGCTCTTTGCCCTACAACTCTATGCAATCTGCGCAAATCAAAAATAGGAAGGAAGTTTTTTTTCTCATGCATATGCTCTTTTTTTCCGTGACTTAGTGTGATCTCGGAAAATCAGAAACATTGAGGAAACTTGTTAGTTTCCAGGTAAAGCTAACTTCAAAGCATAACGTTTGTTTTTTTTTATACGTCTGTTTTGGGTTTTTTCGCTTTTGTTTTGTAGGAAAAAAAGAGATTTCTCAAGTAAGCACACACACCAAAGCTTCGGTGACTAACAAAAAAAAAACCCTTCCTCTTTTCCAAAAATTAGTAACCTTTTAAACTAGATCACTTGGTCCAAAGTTAGTTTATGAGAATAGAGGTCTTCAGTTCAAGCCTTTCTCTTTGTTGAGCTAATTAGATTAAGTTTGGAAAGGGTGTGGATTTTTTTTAAATATAACATTATCATTCATTTCCGCACATTCCTTCACTTCGTTGGCATCTTCAAAAAAATTTTCTTCAAAAAGCCATAACGTCTTCATCCAGAAGTCGTTTTCAGACCCGTTATTTTTTAATCAGAATAAATTTTCAAGATATTTCCATTGGAACACTTAGTTTTAGAATCTATAGCTTCATTTTATATTAAAATGGAAAGTCCATGCCAAGTTATTGTTGAAAACACTAACTACTTCCAATGGTGGTCTTACATTATGGATTTACTTAGAAGTAAAGATCTTTACAGAATAGCCTTAGGCTAAGAAACCAAACCGAAAGATGAAGATAAGGCAACCAAATGGGAAAATAGGCAAGATCAAGCATGTGGGTTGATAGGGATGTCTATTTCTCCAAACCTTACATTCCATATCACAGAACTTGATACTCCTAATGAAGCAATGAAACAGATCACTAAAGTTTTTGGAATTAAAAATGAACTTAGAGCCCATGAACTCAAAAATGAGTTGCTTACGTTGGACCCCAATAATTTTTCTTCCATTGAATATTCTTTGTCCAAGTTCAAGACCCTTAGACTTCTCTTGGAAGGTGTTAAGGTTAAGAAATAAGTGTTTCTGGGAAAACTAGTATTCCAAAATAATGCTAGCCCTCTAGGTTTGGGAGCTACCATAAAAGCAACAGTTTAAAGAAATCCAATGTTTTCTTCTATGTGTAATAGATAAGATAAAGATAATGGAACCAACTTGGAACTTCTGCTTAATCCTTTGCTTGATATATCTCCCCTTTGACAAGTCCTGCAACTCCTCCCCGTACTTAACATGCTTGGAGAGTATCTTCACAAGTACAACAACAAAGAACTATCAAAGCATCGTGATCAATTACAACATAAACATTACAGAATCAGATATATAATGAACAAATGATAGTGTTCACAAATGATAACATTCACAATTACACAATCATATGGAAGAAAACTTGAAGAGCTTTATTAATAGAAGGGAGAATTACAACCCAGTTGTCTGATCCAACATCATCCTCCCAACTTCAATCCTTCTTCACCTCATGAAATAGCAAGATCACTCCAACAATACAATGCTCTTTCCTCAACTACAAACTATTAGCACTTCCTTGCAATTCACGATATTCCAGCCCCTAGATCTCTTGGATGAGGGATCCATTTATAAATGTGTGCAAGGGTGTGAGTCATCCATGGGCTTTGATTAGTGTCATTCCACTTGTTACAATTGGTTCCACAAGAGAAGGGATTTGAGATTTCTTAGATCCCTTATTCTTCCTTGGGTGAATTTAGAGAGCAAGTGGCATAGGAGAAAGTTCTGGAAGATTTCATGAACAATCAACTGACAAATGTCCCGGACATTTGTCCATCCTCGCCCATTGCACCCTATAGAAGGCCTAAATAGTATGCATTGCATCCTGGCCATGTACCACTCAGTATGCATCACACTTTGCTAGTGGAGCAGTCAGTATGGTTCAATTTAGGTAGTTTTTGGATGGTTTCTCAGATGGAACTTTTGGGGAATGATGTGTTTAGATGAGCCCTAATACATCGACATATAAGTTGGGGTTGATGTGCCAAAATATGTCTATAACAAGAAGATGGTAACCTTATATATTCCATTCTTACTAGGTTGGGACCAGCCTACTCTGTGTTTGTTTCCACCTTCCATTCTATAAGAGAAGCCTTCATTTCTCAAGGACAAGACTACAAGTCCCCTTCCTTTGATTCCTTTTGTGATTCTTTAATAAGAGGACAAGAAAAACTCTTACACCTTGGTCTTCTTAATCCTGGAAACTCATTTAAGAAATCCTTAGCCACCCAGCAACAACCAAATTCAAAGAATCCTAAGAAGTTGTATCCTAAAAAGAATGTTCCTAAACCAAACAAGGGTCCTAAGCAATTTCAGCCTCAAAATGAAAAACCATTTCAACAAAATGATAAGGCAAATAAAAACAAAGGGAAGAAGATTGATAGACATTGCCACTTTTGTAATCGAGATGGCCACTTAGAATCCAAATGCTTTAAGAAGATAGAAGCCTTGGAAGCAGCAATGAAGAAGCATAACATCCATTTGGAGCACTCTTCAACTTCAACTTCATCTTTAGGAATAACACTTTCTACATGTGGTTGTCAAACATATCAATCTGGATATTCACTAAATGTATCTTCTTCTTCTAATTCTCATGAGTGGCTCATTGATTCTGTAGCTTCTTATCACATGACCAAAAACAAAGCCATGTTTTCTTCCTTGAATGATTGTAACACCAAAAATATATATGTTGGTGATGACAGATCTCTTAGTGTTATAGGGACTGGAACTGTTCATATAGAAAATGGTCAATTTAATGATATGTTTTGTGTTCTAACCTTATTCTACAACCTTCTATCTGTATATCAGATAACTCATTCAGGTGAAGGTAAAATCGTTGAATTTTCACCTCAGGATGTTGTAGTTAAGGACCTAAGATATCCTAGAGATATTTTAGCTACTGGCATTGCCGATCATTCCAAAAGGTTGTATAAGTTTAAAAACTTTGGGTCATCAAATCTTCCCTCAGTATTTGTTGCTCATGATGATGAAGTGAGAAAACTTTGGCATGAACGATTTGGTCACTTAAACTATCGCTCCCTTCAAAGTCTATGTAAAGAAAATATGGTGACAGGTCTTCCCATGGTATCTTGCAGAGATGGTGTTTGTTCTGGATGCGTACTCAGAAAACATCATTGGGATAGTTTTGAAAAACGTGCCTCTTGGCATGCCTCAGCCCCTTTACAACTTGTGCATAGTGATTTATGTGGTCGACTTCAAGTTGTTTCATTCTCTGGCTACAAGTATTTCTTAACTTTCATTGATGATTTCTCCAAATGCGCTTGGGTATACTTCTTAAAACTCAAGAGTGAAGTATTTAACATGTTCTTGGCCTTTAAGGTAAGATCTGATAATCAAATTCTTGAAAAAAAATCTGGACATCAAATTCTTAAGGTAAGATCTGATAATGGCAGAGAATATGTTAACAACAAATTCATCAAATTTTGCAATGATAATGGAATCCAAATGCAACATATTGTTTCATATACTCCACAACAAAATGGTGTAGTTGAAAGGAAGAATAGCACCTTAAAGGAAATGGCTAATTGTATGCTTCAATCTAAAGGACTTAGTCTTAATTTTTGGGTAGAAGCAACTAACTGTGCAAATTACATAATATATTGCACTCCCACAAAGGTTTTAAAGAATATCACTCCAGAAGAAGCATGGATCTCAATTAAACTAGATGTAAGTCACTTTCATGTTTTTGGAAGTGAAGCATGGGCCGATATTCCAGATGAGAAACATAAAGCTTTAGAACCTAAGATGAAAAATGTATTTTTGTTGGATATTCTGAAGTTGTCGAAGGATACATACTTATTCCACTTAAGTCAAAAAATGTTATCATTAGAATAGATGTAAATTTTTCTAAAAATATATTGGCCTACGCATTACAGATCAATTTGGGCACATCAATCTCGACTTCCATATTAGTACTATTAGGGTCCATCAATCCCTAATTCAATTGTTTTCATTCCCTAATGAGGTCAACTTACATCATGTTTGCCTCCCAAGAGTTTCCATGACACCATTCATCCAAAAAGTGTCCCTAAGAGATCAGCGCAGGTAGCCTTCTATCAGGTTACATTGCAATGCATGAACTGCACTGATTGGGTGCATTGCAATGCACTTAGCCTTTTTTTCACCTGTGCTGAGCAAGATTCATCGAATTTTTTCAATGAATCCATTGGATTCCTCATCTAATGGATGCTTCTAGAAGTTTCCAAGTTGGTTGAGCTCGCATTTGGATGAGGAAGAGGATGAATGAACCTCAATCCATTATCACTTCCTCCATGGAACCACTTCGCAAATTTGGCAGAGCACTCATGAAGCCCATTAATGGCTTAATCTCCTCCATTCAACTATAAGTTGAGCAAGGATTCAAAGGCTAGTCTAGTTTGGAATTTCTTGAGCTAAGGAGATGTTATTTGAATGAGATTAGTGAGAGTATTGTAATGATGTTAAATTGTTGGTTCATGAGGAGAGAAGGGATCGAAACTGGAAGGAACACACTGAATCAAGCATGAACATTCATGGGTTGTAATCTTTCCTTTTATCAATAAAGAATTCAAACTTCTTTCCATTCATGTTCTTATATGACGTATATCATATTTTCGATTCTATGATATATTTAATTAACAAATCTTTATTGTATGCTTTGATGGGTTTCTATCTCAACTTGTGTGTAGGTACTTTCCAAGCAAGTTAAGTACGGAAAGGAGCAACATAATCGGTCAAAGGAGAGAGAGAGAGTAAGTGAAAGTTATAGGTTTGTTTCTTTTCCTCCATCTCTTATCTGTTGATCATAGAAAAAGCATCGAATTACTTTGTCTATTGTTTCTAGATAGCTACTAGGTCTAGACGGTTAGGCATTTGTAGAAACACTAAATTTGCCCAAAAAAAATTGGCGACCACACTGGGGAGAGATCCTATCCCTTGTAGTAGCTTATCGATCTCTTAAAGCACTTTGACATACTGTAGCTTTTTTCATTTATGGAATTCAAGTCTAAATTCACTGAAAATTGAATCAAGTTTAAGCAGAAAATTGCCTTAAGTAATCAGCGCACTTGTGACTGACAAAGTGCACTGTAGTGCACCTCCCACATAGATACAGTGTGATTCAACGCATTGTCTCTCACTGTTGCCTGCCCTAATCCCTTTAGGTTCAGTTTTCCCATCTAGGAACTGAAACATTTTGTCAATTTTCAGCAATTTGAATTGCTTGTTGAATGTAAATGAAGTTTTGTCTTTGAAAACAATATTTTATCTCCTTATTCAACCCAATTTAGACTGGATTGTTGGATGTCTTTTATGTATTTGTTTATCGTTTGCAATCCACTATTGAAAGGTAGTTTCAATCGATTGTTTTGTTGAAATTGAAGTGTCATAAAGTCTTCCTTAAGAAATAATCGATTGATCTTTTTGTGCATTTGATTTGTATTTTCATTTAAATTGTCGAAAATATTCATTTTTTTAAAGTCAAAAGTGTCATACATTCTTCCTTTCCCCTTAAAAGAAATTGTCATAAATCGTCATTTTTTATGAAAAGAGTTTTGAATCATTTGTGCATTAGTTTTTCTTATTGCATCATTCACATTAAGAGAAACTAAAAAGAAATACATGCAATTTGCATTTTAGAGTTTGAGTTTGTGTGTTCGAAAGGAATGGTTTAGAGAATTGCATTAGTTTGTGCTCTTTAAAAGTACTTGTATGCTCTATCCCTCATAGCTAGGATTTTCATTGCTGAAAACAAATGGAAAGAGTGCTTCTCATTCTAGTTGCATTCCTACGAATTTCATGAAACATCTCGTGGTGAACCCTCAAAGGAAAATTTTAAGCAAGATCAACCTAAAATTTACATCAATTAATCTAATAACGCATTGGAACTTAACAAAAACATCTAGAGGTCTAGGCTAGAGACGTGTTTCAACATCTTTAAACCTAGTGGTTGTCATTTTCATTAAGGTTGGATGATTCCTCCTCTCTCATTCGATACGTGCTAGTATGGACTTGTGCTCCCTGTACCGTCGAGTATATGGTGGGAGACCCCAATAGGTGTAAGTCCTTTATCCCTAGGAAGCCAAGTATGCCACATTACAGATCATAATGCACTGAACACAACATTTGGGAAGATTGACTGTCATATGTAAAGTCCTTGGTAATTTCTCTTTCATTTATCACCAAGGTGTATATTGTAGTTTTGTGATTAGTCTGGTAAACCCTCTTGTTTAGAATCTTCAAAGCAGTCACTTTCATTCCTTTTCAACTCTTTAAAAGTAAAAGTATCATCTAAGCACTTGTCCTTTCAGGGTCATTAAACATTGAAAGCGACTAGAGTCATCTTTTTCTTTTCCTCAACTCTTTAAAAATGAAAAAGCAAAGTTGTGTTCCAGTGTCGTAAAAATTAATTGACTGTGATAACAACCTCCATGATCACTCCTTAATTGATCTTAGGTTGAAACATATGGCGACAAATCTAGATTCCACTGATCAAGGAATTGCTTTTGATGTGAATCCTAGTCCTTTTCCTCCACTAGGAAATATTGGTGCTCCATATATGGCTACATTGTCCCTTTCAGGATTTACCATTGGCTTGCCAGTATGGTTTTTCAACCTCCTTGGTTCAAAATGTCATGATTTCTCTACAATCGAGTACACCTCCAACTAGACAAAATCAACCTCCAGTTGATCCTAAAGTTGACCCTTTGCCTTCTTTGTTGTTTGTTTCTTCGTCCCCTTCTTCCTCTTCGCCTAGTGAAAGTATTGGTACTAGTAACCAGGTGGCTAAGAAGAAGAAGAAAGGGAAGAAGAAGAAGAATAAGAAGAAGAAGAAGAAACAAATTTAGCAAACGGGCAACTAGGCAACCATTTCTTTGAATGCAACATCTAATGAGAAATCATCCATCAAGCCTCAGAAAGTTTGATATCCATGCAAACTTTGTGGGGGAGACCATCTTCTTTGAAATTGTCCTAATATTCCTCAGATCTTAGAAGAATGGTCTTCCCGTTCACTTCACCCTCTGTCATCAACTTCTACAGATCATGCTGGTGACACGCCATTAGCTAGTGGTAGTAAAGTTCATGGAAACAAGGGTAAAGTTAAGTTTCCATGTAGGTTATGTGAAGGGAACGATCCTATTCACCTTTGTCCCTATCTGGACGAAGCCAAAAGAGTGTTGCATAACCATCATGCTTCACCGTAGAGACTTCCATCTTGTTACAGGAAACTCTCGCTAAATCCTTCACTAGTTGATGCATTGACTGACCAAAATCAACCGTCGGTCAAACCCACTCTCTCTAAAAGTGAATCCTATGAGTCTATACCAGACCCAAATCAATAGGTCGAGGCAACAGTTGATCCAATTTCACCTTCAGCTAATCGTAACTTTTCCAAAGAGAGTGAAAATGATACCAATCAAGTTATTTTTGTTTCTTTAGATTCAAATGAGCTTGGGCGCAACCCTCCTGTTCCATCAAGACAAGAGGAAAATCCTCCCACTCTCGTAACTCAAGGGGTTAATCCTCCCTTTTATATGGTACCCCCTCCAAGTGGTCTAGTCACTTCCTTTGATTGGAATCAACTAGCAGGATTCTGCCTTCCTTCTTATGTACCTTTCCAGATCATAGTACAAGTTTGTAATATGATTGTATCTAGCACTATTATAGACGAAGGTGCACCAGTGATAATCCTTTCCTCAACTGCTTTGCAAGAACTTGGTTCACTACCACTTATGCCTATTACTGATAATCTATTGGGCTTTAATAGAGGAACCAGTCAACCATTAGGGATCCCCCTTTGGTTATCCATTACTTTGGGAGGAAAAATAGTTTATCTAAATGTGATGGTAGTCCTAGGCCCTTTAGATTATAACTTACTACTTGGCTGCGACTATGTTTATGACATGGGAGTTATTGTTTCAACACTCTTTCGAGTGATTTGTTTCCCGCATGAAGGCAAATTGTCACCATTGACCAACTTTCATTTGTCGGTCCAAATATGGCTTCCAGTCAGCCATCTTCCCTAAATGGTACTTTTGTACCAATGGTATCATCCCTACCACGGGTTAATTATGGGGCAACCTATTCCATACCTACATCAACTAATGATCAATTCATTGATGTTGTACATCATGTACTGGGGCCATTGGAACCATCTCTCTCCTTCATGACCTCTTTTGTGTTGTGAAAGGAATACGATGATAGTTCCTGGTCTTATGTCAAACTCGTTAAAAAAATGAAACAAAGGGTATGAGGATAGTTCCTAGTCTTATGTCAACCTCATTAAAAATGAAACCAAGGAATATGAGCAGAGTTCCTTGTCTTGTGTCAAGTTAATTAAAAAATGAAGCATGGTCCCAAGTTCCAAGTCGAGTCTTTGATTAGATCTTGTAAAATCTCATTCAAGTATTTCACTTGATATCGTAAAAGAACCTTCATTCCATCCACCTGATGGCTGCAATTAGTCTACTTCAGTGAATGTAATGAAGCTTGGGGGCCATGCACCTAATGGTAAAGTTAAGTTTCCTTGTAGGTGATGTGAAGGGAATCACCCCATTCACCTTTGTCCCTATTTGGACAAAGCCAAAAAGTGTTGGATAACTGTCGTGCTTCACCACAATGATTTCCATTTGGTTAAAGGAGACTCTCCCTTTCATCATGCTGGGGGCATGTAAACCAATTTCAAGCATAGTTTTTCCTCGTTTCAAGCTTGTGTAAAAATGAAATTGAACCCAAGCACAGTTCCCTATGGTTCAAGCTTGTGTAAAAATGAACCCATTTCCATTTTTAACCCTTGTGATTGGCATTCTATCGGCCTTTTGATCAGATGAGCCTTAGCTATTTTCATCTTATCACCACCATCCCTTTGGCCAATCATACGCTTTCACTTGGTTATTTTACCCTTTTTGAGGAACAATTGCAATGAGTGATCTTATTAGCCATGCTCTTCACATAAATCAACATGTTTTGAGAAGTTCCAACATCACCGAAACTAGTTGCTACCCTAGACACCACTCGTTCCTCAAAGTGGAGTCCTCTTTAAGATGTTTTCAGACTCTTTAAACATGAAAAGATTGTCGAGTGCTTGTCCGTTCCATCTCATTAACGGATTGGAAATGATATCTATCCTGTATCATTTTACGCTTTTTCGAACTTTAGAGATTATTTTATGAAAAATAACTTATGGAGTTTCCTTTTCGTCCCCTTTCAAACTCTCTAAACATGAAAAGGATCAAGTTTTCTTTGTCGTTAAACTCGTTAAAAACATCAAATAGTGACAAACTTGTCCATCTAGACAAGACTGAGTTTCACCTTCGCTAGACTTGTTAAAGCATAAAATAGTGATGGGTTCACATGAAGGGTGAATTATACAATAAGAATATGTTATCCTCCTCAAGCTTCATAAAAAATAAAGAGGTATTGGTCAGAAATGACTGGGGAAAATGGGAAAAACCGAGAACACTTTATGGTAGTAGGTGGCTCTTGAACATGACACTTTCACCTCATCACTGTGACTATGTGGGTTGGGTCATTCATCTTGATGGTTATCACACCATTGGTCTATCATACCATCCATCACTTTGTTTTGGGTCAATGCTACCAATTCACTCCAGTGTCACCGATATGTTCAAGAGAAGTCATTCAATTCAAAACTTCATCCTTTACAATACAGTAAACCTTTATTTTCATGCCCGCCATTCTTAAACCTTGTGTCGTCAGTCGATATTAAATCTCCAAAACCATTTACCTCATTTTGTGTCATTGATGTGGGATACATCAAGGCCCTCCCGCGACAAGTCACTTCTTGTCGACATCAGCACATCATCCAAGAAGTTGACTTAGAAACACCCCTTCAGTACCTTGAGGCTTGCATACATCAATGGCTAGTTTCTCTTTTTTGGCAATAGGTTGACATCGTTGGCCTTCGATCAGAAGACTTAGTATGGTGTTCGACATCAAATCATTTATTCACAACTTGTGAAATGTACTGTAGTACCTTGAGGGTCATTATCATTATCGGTGATTCCTCTCGCATCTGTTAACAACTTACATCATTGGCTGGTAATCAGAAGATGTCTCTCCATGTTCGACCTCAAATCATCTATTCACATGGTTAGACTTGTAAATCGAGTGAAGATTGAACGAGATTGAAGACCCCAGATCTAGTTTCATCCATCCGAGCTGTGATATATTTTCAGGAGTACTATATGAAATGTACAAATGGCCTTACATTCATGGTCATCCATTCATGGGTCTATATCTGTAGATATATTTGTACATGTAATGAAAGTTTATAAGCTGAGCATGGGTATGCCTTCCCTCAGCTAGTTTGTGAGAAAAATCAAATTATCATGATATTTGTAATTGATGCAGGTCACCTTCCACTTCGAAACCTTCTCTCCAAATGGTAAAGCATCTCACTCGGCATGTTTATTTTTGACTTCATGCTTTAGGGGGAAACTGTTACAGGTCAATTTGGGCACATCAATCCCAACTTCCAGATCAGTACTTTTAGGGTCCATCAATCCCTAATTCAGTTGTTTTCATTCCCTAATGAGGTCAACCTACATCATGCTTGCCTCCCAAGAGTTTCCATGACACCATTCATCCAAAAAGTGTCCCTAAGGAGATCAATGTAGGTAGCCTTCTATCAAGTTGCATTGCAATGCAGGAACTGCACTAACTAGGTGCACTACAACACACTTAGCCTTTATTTCACCTGCGATGAGTGAGATTCATCGAATTTTTTAAATGAATCCATTGGATTCCTCATCTAATGGATGCTTCTGGAAGTTTCCAAGTTGGTTGAGCTCGCATTTGGATGAGGAAGAGGATGAATGAACCTCAATCCATTATCCCTTCCTCCATGGAACCACTTCCAAAATTTGGTAGAAAACTCATGAAGGCCATTAATGCCTTAACCTCCTCCATTCAGCTATAAATTGACCAAGCATTCAAAGGCTGGTCTAGGTTGGAATTTCTTGAGCTAAGGAGATGTTGTTTGAATGAGATTAGTAAGAGTATTGTAATGATGTTGAATTGTTGCTTCATGAGGAGAGAAGGGATTGAAACTAGAAGGAAGACACTGAATCAAGCATGAACACTCATGGGTTGTAATCTTTCCTTTTATCAATAATGAATTCAAAGTTTTTTCTATTCATGTTCTTATATGATATATAATCGTATTTTTGATTCTATGATATGCTTAATTAACAGACCTTTATTGTATGCTTTGATGGGTTTCTATATCGACTTGTGTCCAGGTACTTTCCAAGCAAGTTAAGTATGGACAGGAGCGACGAAATCAGTCAAAGGAGAGAGAGAGAAAGAAAACGTTATAGGTTGGTTTCTTTTCCTTCTTCTCTTATCTGTCGATTATAGAAAAGGTAGTGAATTACTTTGTCTATTGTTTCTAGACTAGCTATTGTTTCTTGCAAGCCCTTCTCCCTTTCAGTCTAGAGCCAAACTTTCAGTCACTTGTACTTTAGCTGAAGTTGATGCAACCTTCTACCGTCAACTTGTAGGAATTTTTTTTTATCTAAACCATACTCGTCTTGACCTTTCCTTTGATGTTCACCTTATTGCTCCGTTTATGCAAAACCCACATGAAAATCATTGGAAAGCAACTAAAAGAATACTTCGTATTGTTTGAGGTATATTTCAGTTTGAGATTCATTACAGTGCCTAAGCATCTCCTCTATTGGTTGGTTTCACTGATTCCAATTGGGCTGGTGACCCTGATGATCGGAAGTTTACTGCAGGTTATGTGTTCACTCTTGTTTCAAGACCTATTACATGGGCTTGCAAGAAACAAAGTGTCATTTCTATTTCTTCAGCAAAAGTAGAGTATTGTGGTGCCGTAGAAGCTAGTAAGAAAGCCCTGTGGCTTCATCAGATCCTATCAAAGTTTGGCTTTCAACAACAACATCCGACTACACTTTGGTGTGATAATCAAAGTGCCATTCAACTGTGCAAAGATCCAGTCCAATATCAACATAGAAAACACATTGAGCTGCACATGCACTTCATCAAAAAGCTCATTCATGACCATGTTCTTGAAGCACAATATTGTTCAACAGATGATCAAGTTGCAGACATGTTTACAAAGGCTCTCATAGAGGCGAAGTTTACTAAACTTTGCTTAATGGTTGGAGTTCAAGAAGTTGTCGCTAAGGGCGGATAGGCTCTCATGCCTCCTTCCTTATCCTATTGTGTCATATTTGTATATCCTTCAATCCTATCCCAAGTTGTTCTTAAGGGGGGATGTTAGGATATTCTGACACATAGGAAATAGTTAAGTATAACTTGGTCTAGTGTAGAGTTAGGTAAAGTGTGTTTCTTTACTATGTAATTTTGTAACTTACAATCTGATGGCCATGATATGTAGTGATCTGATGGTTCATTATCTCCTCAGTATTATTGACACTTGATCCATGGCTTAACACCCGGTTGGTCCATGATCTCTATTTAAAGAGCATGGACGGTCATTTGTAGGGTAACCATTCATGAGAGAAGCTTATTTAAATTTTCATTCTTTTATTGCATGAAGTGGCCATGTTGGCTCAGGACGTGGAATGTTTCCCTCTTTGAGGGTTTTAACCACGTCAATAATACTGGTGTATTGATCTATGATCTGTTTATGAGTGGTGTCCTTTGGTGTTCTTTCTGAGGAACTTACCCTATAAATTCCTACATTCACCTTACTTTTCTCCTAATTTCCTTTATTTTCATAAATAAATGTGAAAAAATTATTTTTCCTTAGTCTTTGCCAATTTTCCTTAGCCAAAACACACATCCAATTATGCCCACTAGGAATCTTTTCCCCACACTCAGCTTGGAATAAGAGCCCCTTAAATGTGGTCTTATTTTTCCTTTATTAAATTTTATTACATGAACTTTCACCAGGTTTGTTACAGAGCCCTCCCCTTGGGGAGCACCATCCTTGGTGTTAAACCACCCATGACCTCAGCAAAACTGCTGAAAAGAAAACATGTTCCATATGGAGCTTTATACTTATCTCATTGTAGTATTTACAATGAAAGACATGGTCAAAATCAAAACATCATGACATCATGACAATATAACAACCATAATAATATAACACCCTATTGAGAACTTGAAATTCTCACCTTCAACATTATGAGGGAGACCACCTGGGCCGAACCTTAAAGAAACTCCTTTTCCATTTGGAATGATGGGTCTGACTAGTCTAAATAGGTCTAATTACCTTATCCCTATTGTTATTAGTTTAATAATTATCTTTGCTTACAAATAGGTAGAGACATCAGATAGATTCTTCTTATCGATCAAGAAAGAGAATGACCCTCAAGGTGCTTTTGACGATACAACAAAACCACTCTAAATTTTTTCCTCTTAAAAAGAGGACTTCTAGAATGTAAAAGGTATGATAACACATGGAAGGTATAATATAGGATGTAATTAATCTAACCTATCTCAATTGAAGGAAAGGGAAATCGTTCTCTCAATCGAGAGAAAATTAACTTAATGGGGAAAAGAATATTTAAGGAATTGAAACTAAGATGGATGAATTAAATCAATGAGATAGATCACAAAATCTGATTCCTTATTAACAAAAATACCAATAATTAAACATTTTGTAAAGAGTTACACAAGAGCCTATTCAAAATATATCCAATTCCTTATTTATCATATACATAAGAACTAAAAAGATTCATGATGAATTGCTCAATTAGTTCGAATGAAACATCATATATGAAAGCTATCCTAAATCGTAAGATAGCTTGCCAATATAAGACTATAACTATTATTTCCAATGCAAACTTCAGTTTTCATATTATACTTAAAATTAATCCTATTGAATAGTCTAAGAATACTTTCAAATGGATTAACACTCAAGATTCAACAATATTGCATGAATCTGATTATTAACTCACACATTTGAAATATAAATGGAGAGACAAAAATAATAATTCATTTCAATTAAATTCTATAAACAATAGTGCCAAACATCATTAACTAAAATAAACCTTTTTTAATAAATGAAATCAAATTATATATCCTCACAGTCTGGCAGTAGTGCACAATCCTAAGAGCTTGCAATTGATCTTTACTTGCATAAATGGCCTCCTCCTAACAATAGTAGTGCATAATAAACAAGAGTTTCTCTACAAACAGATAGAGTACAACAATATAGATCATTCTTCCCCTAGGATCCAAACCCTAATTCCCCTACCTACAACTCTAAATCCTTATTACAATAATGCTTTTAGAATTTTAGAATTGCAGAGAAGAGAAGCCCCTAATACATGTTACAATCTACTATTTATACTTTTTTACAAAAAGAATTCTCGACAAGAAAAGTTGTTGAGGAGTAGTTCTTTTTAATGAATTTTCATTGGTCCAAAATCTCATTCTTATCTTATTGGAGCCTTCTCATTAATTGAGGTCTGTTTCCCTTAATCTCATCAAAATTATATTAAAATGCAACAATAAAATCAAAATAACAAATCTGGAATTAAAACATACGTAATCAAATTTGACTAAATAAAAAATTTAGAAAGAAATCAGAGCTTTATATTGATGCCCATGAGGATTTAATTGGTCAATGAGATCATTGACAAATGGATTTGTGCTTAGAAGAAGATGTGGGTAAATGAGAATGCAGAAAATTAAACTCAGAAAACTAGTTTTATTAAAACTTTGGAGCTTGATCTTTTGCTAGATTTTAGACCCAATAAATGATCAAATATGGTAATGAAACTATTTCATAAATGTTCTCATTGATTTTATATTTCCAATGAGCTGTCCTTGGCCTCATTTGGCCAAGTAAAACCCCATTTATGAGCTTCTAAAGTTAGAGTACTAAAATTGCCAGAATTCTACAAATTTTGTTGCCTTGGCTAAAAATTAGAATTTTTTAATTAAATTTTAACCCTAAATTAAGTTACACTGATTAATTAATTACTAATTATTTTAATACAACTAAATTATTTATTTACTCATTAATATTAACATAATATTATTAAAAAATGATAAAAGAAAAATTAAAATATAAAACTATATTTATTTAATTCAAATATACAAAATTATTAAAGTATATAATTATAATGTAATTATTATAATACGAATATAATATTTAATTAAAAGCTTTGAAATGCAAACCATTGGAATCAACCAAAGACCAAAATTCAAGATAATTAAAACAAAACCCACATTACGTGAGGAATGGAGTTATATGGAGGAGAGGGCTAAGTGAGAGAGGTATAAGGAGTCGAGGGTTATGGAGGAATACGGGAAGTCAATGGAGGGTGGATGGAGGGATAAACTGACATGAGGGTGAGCTAAGGTGGGTGAGTCGGGAGATATAAGGAGAAAATGAGAACCATATAATAAAATAAAAAACACATTGCATTTTTCTAAATCGCAAAATCGTGGATTGTTAAATGAGGTGTTTTAAAATTGTACGATATGCAATATGTGCTATCACAAATTTTTATTGCATCACAAATGTTCATCACATCACAGAGTTTCATCGCATAATTCTTAGATCACATTTTTTTGAAGGAAGAGGAGGGATGTGAAGTGAGGCCCACATCGATTAACAATCCTAAAAATTGAACTACAACAACTTTGCAATTTTGGGGTTTTAGTTTTGGTAATTTGTTTTAAAATAATAAATTGGAATAAATTACCAAAGTTCCAAAAACACGTTTTTTAACCGTTCTACAATTTTGCTGGGTCATTTTGTAGGACCATCAGTGAAAAATGAAAAAAATTAGAAATATTAACTAGGAATTTAATATTTACAATAAATGTGTTATTGAACTAAATTAGCTGTAAAATTTGAAATATTGTATATTTTATACATTTTTTAGCCCAGGCGACACAAATGATCAAACTTCAAAGGAGTGCCATTTACAAACCAGTTAACCCAATGAGGTGAAACAAGTATCGATGGAAAGCTTGCTAAAATTCGAATTCAACAAAGCAATCAAAACAGAAATTCGACAAAAATGAAAAAATGGTAAAATTTTAGGACACTTAACTAAATAAAAATCATAAAATGTGTTTAACCAAGAATTTATAGAAAGGGTCCCCATTATTTGAAGTAAATAAGTCAAAAATGGGGGTGTTGGGTTGTTCCCTACAACAATGGTGACACATGGGACAAGAACCAATTATCTCTTATTGAAGATAATGAACTTTGATCTACCCAAAAGGCTAAAAATAATGGAGATCACAAGATCATCTAATAGTAAAATGTTTCCATAGGTGCCACATGGAAAGATTAAGTTATGATTTTGTAAAGATAAGTACTTCAAGCAAATTCGAGTGAAAGTCATGAATCCAAATTTGGGAAAAAATATTTTAAAATTACGTTGTATGAAAAATAGAAGGTATGGACAAGAGGTTTTTAATAAATCATATATCCCTTTTATGAATGTTATCTGACATCACTTCACTACCAGCGAGCTTGAACAATACCCTGACGAAGTTGTCTTTTATGCCATACAAGCCTAGCCCTGATGCTAGCAGGCATCCATAGCCTCGATAGGTCTACTTGTATTTCCCCTACTTCTTCTTAATCACTCTTTTGATAAGCGCATTCTACAAGATTTTAGTTTATGATGTATTTGAGTGTAAAAGGTGGGAAGGCAATAGAGACTCATGTTTAATCGACATAATACTTTCATAATATTGACTCCAAGTTCCTACCCTACGACTATAAATCAGAGGCTTTTATAATGTGGAGGGGTGGGAAGGATTTATTATGTTAAAATCAAATAAGTTCTTTTGTTGAAAAATTAAACTCAATCACTTAGTAAGTATGTGTGTTCCTCTATGAAAATTTTTTAAAGTAAGAGGACTTTATGGTTTCATAAGGATATGCCTTTAATGATAAATGAAATTCATTGATATAGGTAGAGTTAAGATTTTCTTATGTATGTCAATCGATGTCGGGTGTGGAAAAATCCTTTCTCATAAATGATGGCAAAGTCACGACAATCAAATCAAAACCAAAATAAAAGGAAAATAATTCCAAAAAATAAATCAACAAACTTTTAAAAATGTAGAAATGATGAAAGTAAAAGCTAAAAGAACAATCTAAAAGAAATTTTTTAAAAATAAACACCAACAAGACTGTTTATACCAATGTCTCAACAAAAAGAAGTAGAAGAAGATAATGATGTGAATGTTCCTTGTTATGTTGATATTGATATACATTTTATCTTGTAAAGTTATAAGCATTTAATCTTCTGATAGCAGTGATGATACAATTCATCCAAAGTGAAAAACAATGCCTATCCAGTGTCAATATTCTTCTTTCAAAGAAAAAACTAGTAAAAAGCATCTTAACCATTTTATAATAAAACAATGCTTAAAGAAACAAACTACAAGTTCAGATACTCCATAGTTTAACTGATTTGATGAAGATCATTAATGCTTCTCTTAAAAATCTCAAAACAAACTGAACAAAAGAGAATGGACTTCAAAACTGATTTCGTAGAGGTGCGTATGGTTCATGAAGACCTGTAAAAATAGATTTCAAGCTCAACAAAACTAGAATAAAATATAACAGAAATCAAAATTAAAGTAATGAAAATAAATAAAAGTGGGCACTTGAAACTTACCATTGGAGAATTTCATTTAATCTTACCTAAGAGGTATCATTTTCACCAACAAAAGCTAACTTCCTCCTTTAATTAGAATTAAAAGAATGAAGAAGTTTTATTGACCCAAAATCATTATTTATTAAATTTAATCTAAAACGAGAATTAAACTTAGAAGAAACGAATGTTTCATGTTCAAGGAATCAGAAATAAACCAAATCCACGAGAAATGAGAATGAGGATATGCTTCTTAATGAATTGTAGTGATGGGTGTTCCCTTTGTCTTTTCCATTCTGTATTTATATCTACACCATTATATTGAAGTTGATTCAAATATTCCAAATAATGTATCAAGTATATATATAAAGATGATTTGAATCTTTATATGATAAGTATGGGGTGAAATATCAAAATTCAAAATAAAAGAGAATTCAATAATGAATTAACCATGATCTATTACCTTGTTTCAAATTATTTACGAATTGCTAGATTTACCGTAATGGATGCTCAAGAATGCATTTGTAGTAAATGAAGATGCTCACTAAAATATGATTGAGATAATAAAATGTGCATTCAACAACAAATAAAAGGCAAAAATGTAAATGAACCACAGGTGATGGAATTTTTGTTAGCGAACCTAATTTCCAAGAGGAGTAAAAGAGGCCCATGTGCATATACCATGAAGAAAGTATATTCCTTTAGTTAGAAATCCATCCCTATGAATGAATACTTGGATTTCACAAAATTATGATTGAAACACATCCAAGTTTTGGATCATCATGATAACATGAAGGTAGCATATATATTCAAAGATAATCAAACAAGAACTCATGTCAACATAGTGAATTTTTCATTCGCTAAATGTAATGGATATGGTAATGAAAGAAAAGGAAATGAGAAGCTCAAAGAAGTAAATATTATATTTTTTTAAGTATTTCTGATCTAATACAAATCCAAGAGTCTAATAAGGTGACAAATTTGAAATCTTGAGAAAAATCTCGAAAAAAGAGAAGCAACGGATTGGGATTTAAATATCATCAATTTAGAGGCTTTGAGTTCCTTTGAAAGAAATGAATATGACTAAACGGAAAAAAATTTGGAAAATTTAATGTAATGTTTCGACTCATCTTTTCTATTGTAATATTTTGAACAAGCAAATATTTTTGGGTTGTGTTATATTATTCCCATGACTAGCCTACGTAGTTAACCAGGGGATTAGAGGGGGGGCGGAGCCGCCCCTTCTTTGTGCCGATTGCGTAGTGGGGGGGTCACAAGGGGGGCGGAAGCCCCCCCTATCCAGGGGGTTTCAGGGGGGCAGGTAGCCTCCTTCTATGGGGTCCACGACATCGCCCTGGGAAATTTTTTTGGGCCCCTATATTAGGTGGGACGAACCTACTATGGTTTTTTGCATGGTTTTAGCACATGGTTTTGGATGCAATGATTTTTCGGTCCATGGTTTTGGATGTAATGGTTTTCAGTCCATGCTATTGGATGCTTCAGTGTGTATATATATGTATTGTAACATTGAAAGGAACATAATGAAAAATCAATCTGATAGTCCTGATTTTGGGATCCAGGGGAAAATCTCTGTGTATATGTGTTTTATGTGTTACTCTCTCGCATTGTTTATTTTCTATGTTTTAGAATTCATATGGAGGTAATTTTTATATGGGGTTAAAACCTACATTTGGTATCAGAGTTGCTTTAGCTTCAAGGAGATGCCTTTGTTGCTGAGAGATTTCTCTTGGGCCTGTGGTAGACCCTGTTTAGTGGGAGATCTGCAGGATCAATTCTGGTGGTGAAAGAAGATAGCGAGCAGTGGAAAGATAGAGATCGATAAATTTAATGGTCAACATTTTGAGTTATGGAAACTCAAGATGGAGGATCAGTTGATCGTGGTAGAACTAGGTACTAAACCAACGAGAGTGTCTGATGAAGAATGGAAGAAGTTAAAGTAGAATGCTAAGAGCACAATACGATTGTGTGTCTCAGATTCAATATTGTTGAATATATCAGGGGAAGCTATGGTGAAGGCTTTGTGGGACAAGTTAAGGACTTTTTGGAATCTAAGTCTCTCGTGAATAAACTATTCCTACAAAAAAAGTTGTATAACTTGAGGATGAAAGATGGATACTCGGTGACAGAATATCTAAACGCATTTAATACTGTGGTAAGTTAGTTATTATCTGTTGATATTAAAATTTCAAATGAAGATAAGTGCATCAGTGTTTTGTGTTCTCTACCAAATTCGTGGGATAGTCTAGTTATTGCAATAGGTAGTAATGCAACTGCCTTACAGTTTGATGAAATAGTCTCATCCTTACTGATGGAGGAGATGAGACAGAAAAATATGGAGAGCCAGATTGGTGATTCCTTGTCTGTACGAGGAAAGTCCCAGAACAGAAACAAAAATAAGTCATCGAGTGGGAGATCTAAATCTAGAGAGAGATCTAAATTTCCACGAAAACTTGTAAAGGTGGTGTGCTGGAAAAGCGGAAAGGAAGGGAACTACAAAAGGGACTGTAAATCTAAATATCTTGACAAAGGAAAGGGATCTGATGATGCTCCTTCTGCAGAGGCGAAAACCATTGTTTAGTCAATTTAGTGTCCTAAATTTCTTGCATAAATTATCAACTGAGGTTTTTAAGCTGATGAAGTGTGGTGCACTATATGTGCTTAGTTAACCTTTTTCTTACTTCGATTTTTTGTATTTTATGTTGTTTTTTGGGGGGGTTTCTATTCTTTGATGTCTAATAATGTACAAGCTAAAACTATGAGAAAATTTAAGTGAATCTAATGAATTTTAAAGGATAGGAAATGTTCCTAAGTTAATATAATTTCCTAAAAATGGACCAAGAACTGTTAGCTAGTTAGAACCTAATTAAAAAAAACAGAGCATCTATCTTATCTTATCATTAGTCCTAATCCATGGATCTAATTTTTAAAACCAAGAATGAAATTGATGTAGAAGGTAACTCAGTAATTGCATTCATTAAACATTCAACCATTCAATTTTGAAATATGATTAAATAAATCTCCTCGAAATGATCATTGGGAATATCAGTGATGCAACTAAGTGACGATCTAAAAGCAAAAAAGTAAATATTGTAGAAATTTCTCTATAGATCAACTAGCTCTGATACCATGTAGAAATTCTCACTGTAGATCACCTGATAATGCAATATATTAAAGCAAAATACTTTATCTACTTCTAATATCAAACTTTGCGGAAGCTTAATCTATTTTAGCAAGATCAATTGGAAGGCATATAAGAGAGAAGAATAAACCATACACATGAAACACATAAGAATACTTAGGGGAAAGCCTCAACTGAAAACCCTTCTATTTGTATTATCATACAAGTGGAAATATCTTGGGATTACACAAAGTTTTAGCTCACAAGCTATCTAGCTCTCAGTACAATCCCTCACTATTGCTCATAGACAGAGTAGACAACACCTGTGCCTTCCTTCAGTCCTCCAAGCCTATTATTTCTTTGCGTAGTTTCTCCTAGGTCCTCTAGCTGCAACCTGTGTGATTCTCACCTTACACACAACACTGACCTCTGAAATAACTATGCAATCCTGAAGGATTTAATTCCTTATGCATGGATGAGTTTCCTTTATAGGAAAATTCCTTCAACTGATAGTATAATGTCCCTATCTTTAATCTCAACTGGGTCTTTCTCTGAACTAACATGCACTGGTTATTTATGAGAGAATATTCAGTTATCTGGAGAACACTAGTTGCATGCATGCATGCATTAACTGACTGAACTCACAATTAGTTCCTCCAACTCTTTGGAACTAATTTAACTCGAATTAACTCAGTTAACTAAGCTAACTAATTACAACTCAAATACAAATCATCCTTATCTCCTTAATTAACGAATAACTTCCTCAATCAAAGGGATAACTATTGCATGTCTTCACAAAGACTTCATGTTTGATTTTCTCCAACTAATTAACTCGAGATGAATTAATTAATTATTTTTCAAAAAACTAGTGAGACTAAATTCGAATTTTGATTCAAGGAAAAATCAAAATTGGAATATATCCTGAAATGCTATTTATAGCAATGTTATTTTTAGCATTTCAATTTTTTGTTATTTCCAATAGAGTTGGAGTATATCCTAAAATGATATTTATAGCAATGCTAATTTTATCATATCTATTTTTATCATTTCTTGTTGCTAGTTTCAACAAAATCATGTAAGACTAACTATAAAAAACTAATGTATTTTTGACTTTCTCCAACATTCAAATGTGAAAAATTACCCTCTTGAAGTGTTGTGCAATAAATCAATTATACCTTAGTTCCTAAGTTCCAAGGAAAATAAAAATGTTCTGAGTAAACTCAATCACTGTGTGAATTAGACACTTAACCATTTAGTTTAGGATCATCATAATCCTGAAATGGCTTTTCAAAACATCCATTAACACAGTTAATTGACAATTTTATTCTAAGAAAATGAATGACAAAACAGTAAGAAAACTAAGCAATTGTGTATTCTTATTACTTCAATCTTAATTTTGTTTGGAAACAGAGTCGTTTTTCTCCACGAAATATCTTAGAAGAACAAGGCTGCATAGTTGTGATTTATCATTATGCTATTTATTAAAAACTGAAATGAAATATCATCCTAATTTAGAAAACAAATTTGCTAAAAACAGAGTAATGGAAATTGAACTAGAAACAACAAATGAAAACCTCCTTCAGTGCAGGGGCCCTCTACAACTGAAGTGGTTGGAATGCTAGCTAGTTAAGGATGCACTTTAAACTATCATTGGCAACACAAAATTTGTATTATGAAAAAAATGAAGTCTTAATACAGAGTATCAACAAAAATCTTGAACTTAACATGTAATTCCTTCTAACTTCTCCTTTCCTCTCAGTTCCATGCAACCAATATTTAAAGGAAAATAAGATAATTGTTTATGAGATAAACTTTCTATAGGTGGTTAATTCAAATTAAACTTAACATGACTATTTATGAGATAAACCTACTACAAGTGGCTAATTCGAATTGCAGTAGGACTCTTTAAACTTTTGATTAGCTATAGGTGGCTACTTCAAATTAGATTTGCAGAGCAAAACTGTTAGACTTTTGATTAGCTATGAAATAGAAAATCGAGAGTCCTACTGCCTTTGGATAATGTACCTTGACTCCATCTTTAACCATAACCTTAGGCTTTCTTTTCTATTGATCTAGACTGAGTGAATAGGATAGAATCCATGTGAAGATGATTTTATAAATTCCCATGTGGCCCAATTCTTCATTTGACACCTTGAACCTGCCAAATCATGAGAGTAGCTATGGAATCCACAGTTAGCTACAGAATAAGCTGTGTTTTGTAGCTAATTTGCAAAAATCTATTCAAATAGCAAGAACATGAAAATATAATATGGTGATCATTTTAATGCTTTCCTTAAGACAAAACCTAGCATTTATCATTGATTGGGTTTGTAATCTTATGAGAAAGTGAAGGAAAAAGGTGAGAAAAAATGGCAAGGACAGGGTAATTTTGAGGTTCAACATACCTCCACTGCAAAATCATTGCATGTCCTCATGCAATTTGCAAAATAAAGTGAGCTCTTCCTCCCTACTGCATTTGCTCAAACACCTCTACTAGTACATCCAATTTCCTACTTTTATTCTTCTTTGAAGTGGATGTCATTCTGGGCTTTCTCATAAGAAGCTTGTACTTAAGGTTAGTGACTTCTCTATTCAAAATATTATTCTTTCTTTTCAATTTCCTCTTTTTCTTATACCACGGTCCTAGATGCAGAATGGTATTATCGTGAATTGCCTTATCCAATTTATTTTGTTCCTTCAAGGTCTCATTCTCCTTTTTTATATGTCTGTTCAATATCTCTAATTCATAAATTTCCTATTTGAGAGCATTAATTAGAGTTTCTTGTGGATTGACAGAAGGTTTTGGGTTCATTGAGGCACTTCTCTTCTCTAGTGATTCTATATAGTCATATATTTGTTGTTTACTGGGTCTATGCCTGGAGATCTTCTGCTTGGGCTACCTTCAAAATAATGAAGAGGAGAATTTTGAGGATTGTGTGTAGAAGAGATGTTAATAGGAGATGGTTTTGGGGTTTCCTCGTCTAAATTTATAAATTTTGTCCCTTTTGATGATGTTTTCTTTACCAAACCGTGGAGTCTAGAGCTCCTTCTAAGTTGTGGAGGACTTACATTCTCCTCATTTGTGAGATTTTTCTCCTTTCTTATCTTCCCTCTTGCTTTGATTTGGTTCTTGATTTCTGTCATTTCTTCAGAGATTAACTTTTCACCATCTTTCTGCAATGAAGACTTGAGTCTTTTTTCAATAGTTATAATAGTCTTCTTTCTTCTACTTCTTTTGACATTATCTTCTTTAGGTGACTCTGGTGCTCCTTGGAAATGGTTATTAATAAGGAAATTCTCCCAGGTACCTCCTATGCTTTTTAAATGAAACTCAATCAATATTTTTATCAACCCATGATGATACATGGTTGTATCTATGAACTATATTCTCTTTTGCACATTTGAGGCCATCTTTCTTCAACTATTTAGTAGGAAGAAAGGAAGATTGATTTCTTCATTTTCTAAGAAATTCATCAGTAAACAGGTATGGTAGACATACATGCAACCAAACCTCCCCTCACAAGTGATAAATTTCTATAAAACCAAGAGCATGTTCCTCCACTTACTTTTAAGAGCTAAATTGGGAATACCTTTTGTAAAAACAGAGACATCCAAACCCAGGTTTTTGAGTATTACTTTCCATGATTTATTGTGGAACTACTTGTTCTTGAACTATCTTTCACCATGCCTTGGAAGTTCTATAACCTCGGTCATGAATGACTCAGTCACTGAAAACTTGATATCTCCAATTTCTACCTCTGTGCCATCAAAACATCGAGAAAAGGATTTTGTAATCTCCTTATGAAAACCATCAAATTTATCAATGAATTTAAGCCATCCAGATTTTTGCAACATTTCTTTGAGCTGTGGTATCCTTCCATGTACTTTTCTCCTACCGGTTTTGATATGAAAATTAGCCCATGCCTTCTACTACGCAGAGTTCTCAACGTTCAGAATTACCCTTCCCGGTTTTATGAAATGAATTGGCTGCGAATATGGTGAAAGGAACTATGGGTTTGTATGAAATAAATAGATGGTAGGGGTTCTAGAGAAACGTAGAAAAGTATGTCATGTCGTAGTCATGACCGTTAACAATCAATGAGGAGCTAATTATGGACCGTTATGTGACAAAATATGGAGGATGTGGCGGATATGTAGTATGATGGAGATTGCAATCAAATCAAATGATGATTCATCAAGGAAACATATGAATATCCATATTATATATGCTTTATGTTTTAACCTTGCTATTTAAAATAAGTTTTTGCACTTTACCTTTTAGAACTTAACCTTTTCGTTTGTTGTTTTCTTTGGTGTTGATCCATAGGTACCCTTTTAGCATATTGGTCTTCAAAAAAAGATTCTTCGATTTCTTGCAATCATCATTTGTTTCTAAGTTGTATAATTATGCCAGAGCTGCTAAATGAGATATGGTTGCAGAATCAAATTAGCTGCAGAATGGAATCAGCTACAGAATATGATAAGAAATGAAGTATGGCTATGCAACATGAATGTGAAATGAAATGGAAATGGAATATGACAGTGAGATGGAATGAAATTGTAGAATAAAATGAAAATTGGGTGAGATGGAATGAGACTGTAAAAATGAAATGAATTTCCAGATTATGAACTACAAATGAATGTAGATTTATGCAACTACTTATTACAGAAAGGAAATGGAAAATATAGGATGTCAAAAATCTTTGATTTTCTTCCTGATATTTTCTGTATAAGTATGCCAATTAATGATTGGTTTTCATACTTATACATTTATTATTATTTTTTAATGTTTTTTTTTATGATTATATAATATATATATACAGGAAAAATAAAGCTAAGTTAGTGGAGAAGAAGAATTCTTCTTCACCAACTTCATTTCAGTGTTATCTTGGAAAATCTTGATAAAATCCTCTCTTTAAATTGTCTTATGATATATCTTCAACCGATGACTATTCACAAGAAGAGGTAACTTTCTTTCATCTATTGTCCTTGTTATCACTTCTCCATTATTAAAGACTTCTTCAATCTCATATGGCCCAAGCCAATGATTCTAAAACTTTCCTTGAAAATATTTGAATTTTGAATCAAACAAAAGTGCCCAATTGAAACTATTGGACTATACTATTTCTTTGAACTACATCTTGCCTGATTTCATCAAGCTGATTGAGTTGCTCCAATCTATCTTTCTGTGCTTCTGATAAATCCATTCCCAATTGGATTACCATCTTGAAGGTTCTGATTTGAAACTCTATAGGGAACATGACTTTCTTCCCATAAAGAAGCTCATAGGGAGTGTGTCCTATTGTGTTTCTCCATGTAGTTTGGTAGGCCCATAAGGCTTTAGAAAGCCTTTCTGCCCAATCACTTATGTGTAGATGTACACTTTTAGTGAGAATTCCTTTAATCACCTTATTGGTATATTCAACTTGACCATTTCCTCATGAATGATAAGGAGTAGACTTTCTGTGTTTGATCTTGTAATGTTCCACAAGCCTTTCCACCATTTCAGATGTAAATTAAGATCCCTGATTTGTCACAATTTCTCTTGGAACACCAAAATGAGTGAAGATGTCCTCAAGAAGAAAATTAACTACAAATTTTTCATTAGCAAAAGGTAATGTTTTAGCCTCTACCCATTTAGTGACATAATTAGTGAATACAAAAATATAATTCTTTTGTTTAGATGGAGGATTAATTGGTCCAACAAAATCCAAGGACCATTTTTCAAAAGGTTCAATGAGTACATGAGTTTGTAGTGGCATTTCATCTAAAGGAGTAGGTTTTCCTACCCTTTGGTAGCTATCACACCTTTTCACATATTCTTTGGCATCTCTGAAGATGGAGGGCCAATAGTATCCTAAATGAAGGATTTTATAAGCTATCCTCTCGTCAGCAAAGTTTCCACCACAAGTTTCATCATGACATGCCTTAAGAATTCCAGGCATTTCATCTTCTTGAACACATCTTTTGATCATGAGATATAAACCTATTTTATACAATTCATTAGTAATCCATGAGTAACTTGCACTTGTTTGAATGATTTTTCCTTTCTCCTTAGGAAACAAATGTGAAGGTAATCTTCCTGTGACTAAGAAATTGGCAATATCTGCAAACCAAGGGGTTTGAGTAGTTACTCCAAAAAAATATTCATCAGGAAATTTTTCTTCAATTGGAGTGTCATCTTTGATATTTTGAATTCTAGACAAGAAATCAACAACTGTGTTTTGTTTTCCAGGTCTATCTAGAACAGTGGTGTTGAATTCTTGCAGGAGTAATAACCATCTTGTAACTCTGCCATTAGTAATAGGTTTATTCATTAAGTACCTAATTGCAGAGTGATCTGTATGAACAAAGGTTTCATAGCCTATTATGTAATGTCTGAACTTGTTGATAGCATGAACAACAGTTGAGAATTCCTTTTCAGTTACAGTGTAATTTAACTCAGTGGGAGTCAAACTCTTTCTTGTGTAATAGATGGCACAGGGGATCAAATCTTTTTGTCCTAATACATCTCCCAGAGTTGTATCTGAAGCATCTATTGAAATGTGAAAATGTAGTTTCCAATTTCGACCTCTTAAGATGGGTTCTTCAAAATGTTTTTCTTTTAAAGTCTCAAATGCCAACTGGCAATCATGATTACAATTGAATTCACAATCTTTGGTGAGTAATTTGAAGAGTGGGGATGCTAATTTAGTGAAATTTTCTATAAACCTTCTATAGTATCCTGTGAATCCTAGGAAAATTCTAACATCCTTTTGACAACTTGGAATTTATAGTTTAGAGATCACTTCAACTTTAGATTTATCAACTTTAATTCCATCTCCTGAAATGTGATGTCCTAAAACAATCCCTTCTGTAAACATCATAAAACATTTTTCATGGCTTAGTGAAAGGTTTGCTTCTTACATATTTTAAGAACTTTTTCAAAATTTTCTAAAGCTTCTTTAAATGTATTCCCATAAACAGTAAATTCATCCATATACACCTCTACATAATCATGTATTAGATCAGAAAAAAATCCTAGTACTGCTCTTTGGAATGTTGCAGGTGCATTGCACAATCCAAAATGAAGTACTATGTAGGCATAACTTCCCCATGGACAAGTGACTGTGGTTTTATCTTGATCTTCAGGTGTTACCTGAATTTGATTGTAACCACTAAAACCATCCAAAAATGAGAAATAATTCTTACCTTCTAATGTATCTAACACTTGATCTATAAAGGGCAAAGGAAAATGATATTTTAGGGTAGTTTTATTAAATTCGCAATAATCAATACATACCCTCCATTTACCATTCTTTCTAGGCACAATCACTAGAGGAGAAACCCACTGGCTGTCTAGAATTGGGTAAATGAAGTTTACATTCAACAATTTTTGAAACTCCTCTTTCACAATTTCCCTAAGATTTGGATTCATCCTTCTCTGAAGTTGTCTAATAGGTTTCCAATTTTCCTCAATGTAGATGTGATGTTTACAAGTCTTAGGACAAATTCCTTTCATGTCAGTGTATTCCCATGCATATGCAGAAGAATGTTGTTGTAATGTTTTGATTAGCTTTTCTTGTTGTCATTTTTCCAAGTTATTGTTTATGTTCAATGTTTTCCTTGGAAAGATTTCAATTGTAGAGCTACCAAATTCCTCCATAGAATAAAGAGACATCTGTCTGGATGAGAAATATTCAATATTGGATTTTTCTTGAAATTGATCATGTTCATATTTTGGAGATGATTCAAAATTTCCCATTATATTTAAGATTTTACTATCTTCACTAATGGTTGAAATAGTAAAGAGAGGTTGAATATCATTTTCATCCTCAATCCATTCTTTGTCATCTATCTCTATGATTGTTCTTGCTGGAGGATATGGAGTGAATTTCTTAGTTGAGTTGTCATCAGAGATATACATATCACCAGATCTACAACTAATGAAAGCATCAGCTGTAGCCATCCAAGGTCTTCCTAATATAAGTGGATGTCCTCCTAGATTGTTCTTACGGGTTAAGATCATAAAATCAATAGGGTACTTGCAAGAGTCTAAGGACACTGGAATATCTTCTAACACACCATCTAGTTTGATTATAGTCTATCTGCCAATTGCAGTAATGTAGGTGTATAAAGAAGATTAGGAAGCTTGAGTTGTTCCATGGTTTGTTTGCCCATGATGTTTATTGCTGCTCCTAAATCAATCAATGTATTTGGAATTTAAACTCCATTGATATGTATTTTTACAACAGGACTTCCTGGATCTACATATTTTTGTATGGCAATTTTTCCCATCATTATGTCTACTATTTTTCCTGCCAATTGAATTCTTTTTATTTCTTTTGTTTTTCTTCCTGGTTTCTTCATGCTAAACTCCTTTATTTTTTAGCTAGAATTGGAATATCCTTAATGGCTTGTAACAAAGGGATTTTGATACAAACATTTTTCAATTCATCTAGAAAATCATAATTAGGCAACATAATATGCTTTTCTACCCCCCTATCAACTTGTAATCTTTCAGGAGAAGGAGGTGTATAAGCAGATACTGGTGGTTGCTCTATGATAAGACTTGAGTTTATTGGTTCTTTCTATTTATCATTTTTAGTATTCTGGTTTTGAAGAGATGTTCCTTCAAAATGTTTATTTGGATGTACAGAATCTTCCTTAGAATTGTCTTTTTCTTGAATAACTATAGAAGTATTTTTCTTTTCTAATATCCTACCAGATCTTAGTTGGACATCATTGAGATCTAGAGAAGTGATCATATAAGTTGGAAATTGTTGTCCTTCCACCATATAGGTATTTTGAGGATTTTAATTATTGGGGTTTGGTAATGGTTGGCCAAGTAACTGATTTGGTCTCTGTGGGAATGCAGTGAAAGTTGAGGATTTTAGTTTTGAAGTCGGGGTCATTGATTTTGTTGAGGAATTTGTTGGGGAGGATAGTTTGGATATGATGGAGGATATTGATAGTATTAAGAGAATATTCCATAGGAATTTTTCATTCCTTCTGCCCAAGGTTAAGATTGAGATTGAGATTGAGGCCAGGGTTTCTGCCAAGAATTCCAATTTGGCGGGGCCTGAATATACATTTGGTTGTTAAAACCCTGGTTTTGTGGCCCCTACCAAGGTCTTCTATAGAAAAATCAAAGATATCCTGTTGGATTTGAAATTGTTTCCTCTTGAAAAATAGCCTTAAGACCAGGAATTGAAGGACAACTCTTGGTCTCATGGTTTTCTGAACAAATCACACAAGTCTCTATGATTTTTACATCCAAAGGGAATTCTCTTAAAGCATGCTTGTTTATGCATTTGGGACAGAAAATAGCTAAAGCATGAGTCTCAACTTTCTACCTATTTTGTAACTTAAGGGTGTATATATTTTCACTAAGGTTCCCTAGAATATCTGTTTTAAATTGATCAAGCATGTTTCCAATTTCTACCCTACTCACTGATCTAGTTGCAGATTCATTCACTCTAGCAAGAGAAGGATCTCTTGCACCTGTCCCAGTTTGGGATTTTTCTCCTGAGAGATGAACACATAATTCTCCAATGTCATTTAATGTGAGTTGAGAGATATCTCCCTTCCCCGTCATGTTAAGGATGTCTATTCACTTATCTCTAATGGATTTTAATAAAAGATATTTTAAAGTATCTTGATCTAAGTTATCCGTTTTTTCTCTTTTTAAGTTATAGTTGGATCTTTCAATTAAATCCTCCAAATTTTCATCCTCTCTTTGCATCATTCTAAACACTTCATATTTGTGATTGATAGGCATGCAATAATCCAAATACCTATCCAAAAATGCTCTCTTCATGTCATTCCACGTTCTAATAGATTGAGTGATCAAACCCATGAACCATTTTAAAGTAGCTCCTTTCAATGTTAAAGTAAACAATTTATGTTTTTGATAGTTTTCTAAATAATCAGAATTTCTACACAAGACTTCAAATTCAAATAAAAGGGTTTCAAGATCTTCACTTTTTAATCCATGAAAATTTGGGAGGACAAAAAGAGAGATATTTTTCATTGTAGCATCTATTTCTTCATCAACTATAGTGAATTCAAAAGAATTATCAACTTCAATATTTCCTCTACCTTCTCCATCATTTCCTTTGCCTCTTCCTCTACCTCTTCCTCCTCCAAATAGTGAAAATTCCCCATTCAGAACTCTCTCTCCTTCTTCTTCTCTTCCTGCCATTATATATTCTTCAGAGTTAATATAAGACTCCATTTGCAAGGTTAATTTCTCTTCCTCTAATTCCTGTATCAATGGTATGTGGAAGAAAGGTTCCACTTCTCCCTCTGCACTAGCAATTTCTAATTCTTTAGCTAAAATATGTTCCCCTGTAGAGGTGAAAAAAGCTACTCCTTCTGTTGGAGATCCAAAATTTTCTTCGTCTAGGACTGCCTTAATAGATGAAGTAGGAGATCCTCTTAATTGGATTTCTAACCTTAGAACTTTAGGAAGTCTATGGCTAGTGAAATGTGGAATATGAGTTTGATATGGAGGTGTATCTCTTCTTAGTCTTGGTGGAGTAAGTGCTGTTGTAGGAATTAAAATCCTACCTCTAGATATGAATCTACCCCTAGAGTCTCTTTCTCGACGCATATCATTTTTTAGATGTAAGAGATGAGGTTACCTAATTACACTTCCCTGGAAATGGTGCCAAAATGTTTAGTCAATTTAGTGTCCTAAATTGCTTGCATAAATTATTAGCCGAGGTTTGTAAGCTGATGAAATGTGGTATGCTATATGTTCTTAGTTAACCTTTGTCTTACTTCATTGTTTTGTATTTTATATTGTTTTTGGGGGGGTTTTGTTCTTTGATGTCTAAGAATGTACAACCTGAAACTATGAGAAAAATTTAAGTCAATCTAATGAATTTTAAAGGAAAGAAAATGTTCCTAAGTTAATCTAATTTCCT
Organism: Pinus taeda; assembly: GCA_000404065.3. Taxonomy (NCBI): domain Eukaryota; kingdom Viridiplantae; phylum Streptophyta; class Pinopsida; order Pinales; family Pinaceae; genus Pinus; species Pinus taeda. The sequence continues at coordinate 84,978 of APFE030278060.1, forward strand.
AAAAATGGACCAAGAACAATTGGCTAGTTAGAACCTAATAAAAAAAAAACAAAGCATCTACCTTATCTTATCATTAGTCCTAATCCATGGATCTAATTCTTAAAACAAAGAATGAAATTGATGTAGAAGGTAAATCAGTAATTGCATTCACTAAACATTCAACCATTCAATTTTGGAATATGATTAAATCAATCTTCTTGAAATGATTATTGGGAATATCAGTGATGCAACTAAGTGAGGATCTGAAAGCAAAAAGGTAAAAGCATGTAAAACTAAGTGTGAACAACTAATGTATTTTTGACTTTCTCCAACATTCAAATGTGAAGCATTACCCTATTGAGGTGTTGTGCAAGAAATCAATTATACCTTAGTTCCTAAATTCCTAGGAAAATAACAATGTACTAAGTAAATTCAATCACTGTATGAATTAGACATTTAACCATTTAGTTTAGGATCATCATCTTCTTGAAATGGCTTTTGAAAATATCTATTAACACAGTTAATTGACAATTCTATTCTAAGAAAATGAATGACAAAAAAGTAAGAAAACTAAGAAACTATGTATTCTTATTACTTCAATCTCAATTCAATTTGGAAACAGACTCATTTTTCTCCATGGAATATCTTAGAAGAACAATGATGCACAATTGTGATTTATCGTTATGCTATTGATTAAAAACTGAAATGAAATATCATCCTAATTTAGAAAATGGATTTGTTGAAAACAAAGTAATGGAAATTGAACTAAAAACAAAAAATGAAAAACCTCCTTCAGTGCAGGGGCCCTCTGCAATTGACATGGCTAGAATGCTAGCTAATTAAGGATGCACTTTAAATGATCATTGGCAACACGAAATTTGTTTTATGAAAAAAACAAAGTCTGGATACAAAGTATTAGCAAAAAGCCCGAACTTAACACATAATTCCTTCTAACTTATGCTTTCCTCTCGGTTCCATGCAACCTATATTTAAAGGAAAATAACATAACCATTTATGAGATAAACTTGCTGTAGGTGGCTAATTCGAATTAAATTTAACATGGTTGTTTATGAGATAAACTTTCTATAGGTGGCTAATCTGAATTGCAATAGGACTGTTTAAACTTTTGATTAGCTACAGGTGGCTAATTCGAATTAGATTTGCAACAAAACTGTTAGACTCTTGATTAGATATGAAGGAGCAAATAAAGAGTCCTACTGCTTTTAGATAACGTACTTTGACTCCATCTTTGACCATGACCTTAGGCTTGCTTTTTCGTCGATTCGGACCGACTGAATAGGATAGAATCCATGTGGAGGTGGTTCTAGAAATTCCCATGTGGCCCAATTCTTCATTTGACACCTGGAACCTGCAAAACCATGAGAGTAGCTATAGAATCCACAGTTAGCTACAGAATAGGCTACATTCTGTAGCTAATTTGCAAAAATCTATTCAAATAGCAAGAACATGAAAATATAGTATGGTGATCATTTTAATGCTTTCCTTAAGACAAAACCTGGCATTTATCATTGATTGGGTCTGTAATCTTATGAGAAGTTGAGGGAAAAAGGTGAGAAAAAATGTCAAGGAGAGGGTAATTCTGAGGTTCAACAAGCACCTCAAATGAAGGTGGGGATGTGTACTTGGCTTCTTCAAGTACACTTGTAGATCATGAAGCATCGTTGATTGACTCAGGTGCATCCTTTCACTTCACTCCCCATAGAGAGTGGTTCTGTGAGTATGAGAAATATGATGGTGGTGATGTCTTCTTGGGGGATGACAGGAAGGCTAGAATCGTTGGTCGTGGAAAAATAAAGTTGAATTTTCAAGGTGGAAGGGTTAGGACACTTCCAGGTGTTCTGCATATTCCTTCGCTGGCCTGAATTTTGATTTTTGTAAGCAAGTTGGATGATGGAGGTGTAAAAACGGTGTTCCAGAAGGATACCTGCAAAATGGTTTGGGGAGTATTTGTATTTATGTTGGGAGTTATGATTGGAACTCTATATAAGCGACAAGGTAGCACTGTTGTTGATGGGTGCAAGACCATGTTGTGGCATCAAAGGCTTGGACATATTGGAGAGAAGGGCCTTCAAATACTTCATGGTAAATGTATTGTAGAAGGTATAAGTAATATCTCTCTGGATTTTGATTTTTGTGAAAATTGTGTATATGGGAAGTAGAATCGGGTGAGCTTCCCCTCTGGTGGTAAGAGGGAAAAACATATATTAGAGCTGGTGCACAGTGATGTGTTTGAACCTATGAAGGTGTCATCACTGGGTAAGTCAGTGTACTATGTATCATTTATAGATGACTTCTCAAGGAATACATGCATATATTTCCTTAAGAAGAAATTTGAAGTCTTTGACATGTTTAAAGAATTTAAGGCTGTAATGGAAAACCAAATAGAGAAGAAGATAAAGGTGTTGAGGCCAGATAATAGTGGAGAGTTTTGCAACAAGAAAATTTGAATAATTCTGTAAGAAGTGTGGTATAACACGGTAGAAGACTACTCCATACACACCTGAGAAAAATGGAGTTGTAGAAAGAATGAAAAATACGTTGATGGAAAGGGCAAGAAGCATGCTCATTGGTGTCGGGTTAGGGCAGGAATTCTGGGCAAAGGTGGTGGAGACAGCATGTTACCTGGTCAACTAATCACCTTCATCAGTGTTGGAGGATAAGACTCCATAAGAGGTATGGACTAGTCAGAACCCTCTCCTTCACATCTAAGGCTATTTGGATGTGATGCATATCTACATGTTCCAAAGGAGAAAAGAACCAAGTTGGATAGTAAATTTGAAAAGTGCATATTTATTGGGTATAAGGATGGTTTAAAGGGTTATAAGCTTTGGAACCCAGTAATAAGGAAGGTTGTTTATAGATGAGATGTGGTGTTTAGAGAGGTGAAAGATATTATTAAACATGAATTCCAACCAAAGCAACCTGAGAAGATAGAGTTTGAGCTTAAGGAGGAAGAATCAAACTCTACAACAGAAGAGGAATCAGAAGATGAAGAGCCACAAACTCTGGTTGTGAGAAGATCAGTTCGAGAAAGAAGGTAGCCAGAAAGATATAGTCCATCTGCTTTATGTTCAAATTTTGATTTATCTATTACTGATGATGATCCCATAACTATGAAGGAAGTAGTAGATTCAAATGATGGCAAACTCTAGAAAGAGGCCATGGTTGATGAAATGAAATCTTTGCACAAAAATGAGGCATGGGATCTGGTGGATTTGTCAGATGGAAGGAAACCCATTGGTAGCAAATGGGTGTTCAAGAAGAAGAGAAATGCAGAAGGAAAGGTGGAGAAATACAAATCTCAGTTGGTAGAAAAAGGTTATTCCCAAATGCCGGGAATTGATTTTGGTGATATTTTTTCTCCTGTTGCCAAGGTAGCTTCTATTAGATTACTTTTATCTGTTGCTACTGCTTTTGATTTTGAGGTAAAACAGATGGATGTGAAGAAAACATTTATTGATGGGGATCTAGAAGAAGAGATATACATGAAGCAACCTGAAGGCTTTGCGGCGAAGGGTAAGAAAAAACTAGCATGCAAGCTAAAAAAGTCTCTGTATGGGTTAAAACAGTCACCAAGGATGTGGTATCAGAAATTTGATACATTTATATGGGGACTTGGCTTCACCAGAAACAAAGAAGATCACTGTGTGTATTTTAAATTAATTGGTGACCGTGTTATTTATCTGGTCTTGCATGTGGATGATATGTTGCTGGTTGGAAATGACAAAGAAATTATCCAGGATTTGAAGACCCAATTGTCCTCCAAATTCGAAATGAAATATCTCGGTGCTACAAACTATATTCTCGGCATGGAAATTAAAAGAGATAGGGCAAAGAGGAAGCTCTGGTTAAACCAGAGTAAGTATGTCGAGACAATACTGCAAAGGTTTAATATGCAGGATAGTAAACTGGTGAAGGTTCCTATTCCTGTAGGTGTGAGGTTATCTGCTGAACAGTGTCCCAAGACACAAGAAGA
>APFE030278062.1:0-11681 GCA_000404065.3 Pinus taeda
GCAGAACCTTTGATATGACAGACTTGGGACTTCTTCACTACTGTCTGGGGATTGAAGTTTGGCAGACTGAGAATCACATCTTTCTCTCTCAGTCCAAGTATGTAAAAAATCTTGTGGACAGGTTCAGAATGCCGGATTGCAAACCAGCCACAACTCCTATGGAACCCGGGCTCAAACTTTCAGCTCAGTCATCCTCTATTCCTGTGGATGAAACTTTATTCAGGCAATTAGTGGGCAGTCTCATCTACCTTACTGCCACCAGACCAGACATCAGTTTTGCAGCGAGCTACATTTCCCGCTTCATGTCCGCTCCTAAAGCTGATCATTGGATAGCAGCAAAGCGTGTGCTACGATATGTGCGTGGCACTTCTGATTATGGACTCCTATACACTCGCAGTTCCGATCCTATCCTTAGTGGTTATACAGATTCTGACTGGGCCGGTTCGGTTGATGATCGTAAATCTACAGCTGGGTATGTGTTTAGTCTAGGATCTGGTGCTGTCACCTGGACTAGTAAGAAGCAACAAGCCGTGGCTCTCTCCTCAACAAAAGCAGAGTATCGAGGAGCAGTTAAGGCATCCTGTGAGGCAGTTTGGCTTCGACGTATGCTTGCAGATATGCATGCTTCCTAGACAGGTCCTACTTCCTTGTTTTGCGATAATCAGGGAGTGCTCAAACTTGCCAAAAATCCCGTCTTTCATGAACGAACAAAACATGTGGAAACTCATTGCCACTACATTCACCAGCTTGTTGAAGACGGATCCGTTCAGTTGAGATATGTTCCCACAACAGAGCAGCCTACAGACATCTTCACCAAGCCTCTTGGTCCTGATAAGTTTGTAAAATTCAGGGGGTCTATTGGTGTTGTAAATAGATTGAGCATTAAGGGAGGGTATTAGAATAATACTATTTTCCCTAAGTCAAGCCTGTTATACCTTTCTCGTTGACAAATCAACGACTGAGATTATGTCCCTAATCAACGACTAAGATTAGATCTAGCTTGATCCATGACTTTTGGACCATTCTAACACTTTTATATTAATTCACATTAATATTTTATTTTCCCTAAGTTTAGACTTAGGGACTCCATTAAAAATATTAATTATTTTAATATCTCCCAAACTGTTTAGAATCTGCCCAAACCCTTTCTGGATATTGGAGATCTCATGTGCCGTAGCCTCTCCAACAAATTTCGTGGCTAGAGCATATCCGATACTACCCCAAATCAACAGGGAACTGGGATGCATAATGACCCATCTCCCCACAATGGAGATATCCTTCTTCTTCCTCTTCCCTTGTTGTCTCGTAGATGCCAGAGCTGCATCCTCCTCCTCATCTTTCTTGATTCGACTAGCTTTGACACTACTCCCCACCTTGGTCAGACGTCTGATCTCTTCTTGGTGAAGAGATGCCCACCTCTCTTCCCATCCTGGAAGATTAGCTCTGCTCAAAATCCCTTGGATAAATGTCTCCCACTCCTTGGAGAGTGCATTTAGGGTAGTTCTCAACATAAACTCCTCATCTGGCTTGGCCCCTATGGAAGTAAGTTGGTCACGAATCTCCTGCAATTTGAGGAGGAATATATCTATTTGCTCCCCCTTTTGCATTTGATTCAACCGCAATTGATTCTCCAACATCTTTCTTTGCACGGAAGTGCCCTGATACAATGTCATCAAAGTATCCCACATCTCCTTTGCCGTGTTCTTCTCGACAATATTTGGTACGATATGATCCTTGACCCCATCAAGGATTATGCACTTTGCCTTCACCATTGCATCCTCATACCTCTCATTATAAGCTGGGTCGACTGGGATAGCCACAGTTCTCAAGGCAAAGCCCTTGTTGCGATGTCTATCCAAGACTGCTAGGATTCTGGCCTTCCAGATGACAAAGTTGGGAGCCCCGTCCAACTCGTCTTGATCCCTCAACCCATTCACTGCCATCTCCGCTCTTCTTCTGAATTCCCTCTGACCCTCGACTTCCCTCTTGGAAGTTCTCTCCTAGACTCCCTCTGAGTCTTGACTTCCCTCTTGGAAGTTCTCTCCTAGATTCCCTCCGAGTCCTGATTTCCCTGCTGGAAATCTTCTTGCCAACTGTCGAACCGCGCCTCTCCAATCCTCTTTACAACTGCAACTCGAGTCTAGATTTCTTGGCTAGAAATCCGTCAAGGCAGCGACTCCCTCTAATTTGGTTCTGTCTTGTTAGGTACTATTCTGCTTCGACAACAACAACACCTCACCAGCTTCCCAATCCACAATCTGCCCACAACACCCTAGGCCCCATCAACGAAAGAAACTGAGCCTTCCAGCTTTGCGCAAATCTTGACAAAGGCTGAATCATTCCTTTGGCCAATTGCGTCAAGCCTACTTGCTTGAGTAGGATGACGGGGCTCTTCGTGAGCCTCTTCCGCCTCTCTCTGCCTCGACGCTGGCCCTCTCTTTGGCTCGAAATGATGATGTAGGCCCTCTGCATCACTCCTCTGCTGCCTTCTTCTTAGGAGCAACTCTGTCTCTCAGGACAACTACTAGTGCTGCAAATACTTGCATTTACGCTGGTGCCTTCGATCCTCCTATGATCTGCAATCCTCTGATACCATGATGAAATTTCTAAGTCTAACCAGTTATAAATCCCTACTGCATCCTCTGGTTTAAATTCTTCTAATTGTTTATTACATTAACAGGTTAGCTTATTTATAAATATAAATACTGAAAATAAACACAAATGCAGCCTTAACTCATATACAGATCATCAACTGAAATACTGGAACAAACACACCAAGGACACCGTTATTTTTGGAGAATTGTCCTTGGAAGAACCCAACTTGAAAAAACCGGTGCAACAGTTTTGAGGGTTTTATTATTATGCAGAATTCTTGAGTACAACTAGGGTGCTGAACTAGCTCACCCAACAAAGATTTTTACAGGGCAGTAATACCTCTTCTCGGAGACAGATATTCAGCTTCCCAACACTAGTCTACCCATGAAAATCTTTCCAGTGCTTCTCCTAGGGTTTGCGTTAGCCCTGCTAACCTCAATGTCACTCCTGAACCCTCTGTGTCAGCCTTTTGCCTCTCTGCATCAACTCTCTGGCCTTCTGTGTCACCCACGCAGGCCCCTCAGCGTTTGCACAATCACTAGTTGCCTTTGCGTGGCTCTTGCTGCCTCTGCGTAGCTATGGCTGACTCTACGTAGCCCCTCTGCCACTGCACTGATCCTCAGACACTCTTTCTGCCTCGTTGCTATGTACTCATTGCCCTTCACTGCAACTCAGATCACTTGTTCAAATTTTCTCAGCAACCCCGCTCGAGAAAATCGAACTGACTGATCAATCTTGGTGTATCTCCAATTGACCCTCAAGCCTTCTCTTATACTTTTCCTGTGGAGTCTTCAATGGCCGAGATTAAGTCTCTAATCAACAGCTAGGATTAGATTTGGCTTGATCCATGTAATTTAGAACATTCTTACCCAGTTTTATATTAATACCCATTAATATTTTAATTTTCCTAAGTTTAGACTTAGGAATCCCATTAAAAATATTAATTATTTTAATATCTCTCTAACCGGTGGAATTTCTCCAAACCATTTCTGGGTGTTGGAGATCTCATGCGCTTTAGCCTCTCCACCAATTTTCATGGCTAGAGCACATCCGATGCTACCCCAAATCAACACTCCCTCTTAGCTTTTGTGCTCTAGTAATGCTCCACCACTGAACATCGCACTGATCGTACAACACCGGTACCTGTGCTAATGCTTGGTTTGCTGCCCAACATCCACTGCACTGCTGCGCATGGCTCTGCCACTGCTACTGCTACATTTGTACTGCAACTCCCTCTCAACATGCTGCATGATGCTGCCCATAGTACTACCATTGCTAACAACTGCACTGCACCTCAGTTACAGAGAAGTAAGTAACTGATCTACCCAACCACTGACATCCTTGTCAGTCTGGAAGCCTCCTGATGCTGGAGCTACCTCTGCTGCTATCTTGTGCTCCCTCTGCTACCTTTGCGCCGCTGCAAACACCTCTGTGCCTCTCGCACTGCTGCAACCCCTACTGTGCTGCTATAGACCTCTGCACTCTGCATCCCGCTTCTACCCGACATCCATCATCCTGCTACTGTCATTCAGGGCTCTTGTAGTTGGATATGATCCAAGAGTTTGGATACCTCAAGGATCTCGCCCCTCATATTCTGTAGTCCTCCTGACTACAACTCGATGTCGCCCTACCTCTTCTCTAGAGGTGTATGAGCGCTCATGGCACAATCATCATCAGTCTCGACTTCTTTCTCTGCCTTAGTCGAAGCTGCCTTGGAGTTAGAAGCCTCTCCGTTGTTTTTCGTCCTGGGACACTGGGATGCATAATGACCCATCTCCCCACAATGGAAGCACTTTACCTTGGAGATATCATTCTTCTTCCTCTTCCCTTGCTGTCCCGCCGATGCCAGAGCCGCATCCTCCTCCTGCTCTTTCTTGATTCGACCACCTTTGACACTCTTCCCCGCCTTGGTCAGCCGTCTGATCTCTTCTTGGCAAAGAGATGCCCACATATCTTCCCATCTATAGGGCGGTTCTCAACATAATCTCCTCATCCAGCGTGGCCCCTATGGAAGTAAGTTGGTCACGAATCTCCTGCAATTTGAGGAGGAATAGATCTACCTGCTCCCCCTTCTGCATTTGATACGACCGCAACTGATTCTCCAATAGCATCTTCCTCTGCATGGAAGTGCCCTGATACAATGTCGTCAAAGTATCCCACATCTCCTTTGTTTGTTCTTCTCGGTAATATGTGGTACGACATGGTCCTTGACCCCATCAAGGATTATGCACTTTGCCTTCGCCATTGCATCCTGATACCTCTCATTATCAACTGGGTCGACTGGGATAGCCATGGTTCTCAAGGCGAAGACCTTGATGCGATGTCTATCTAGGATAGCCAAGATCTTGGCCTTCCAGATGACAAAGTTGGAAGCCCTGTCCAATGTATTTTGATCCCTCAGCCCATTCAATGCCATCTCCGCTCTTCTTTTGGAGTCCCGCTGAGTCTCGACATCCCTTCTGGAAGTTCATTCCTAGACTCCCTCCGAGTCTCGACTTCCCTCCTGGAAGTTCTCTCCGAGACTCCCTCTGAGTCCTGATTTCCCTGCTGGAAATCTTCCCGCCAACTGTCGAATTGCTCCTCTCTAATCCTCTTTGCGATTGCAACTCGGATCTGGATTTATTGGCTAGAAATTCGTCAAGGCAGCGTTTCCCTCTACCTTGATTCTGTCCCATTAGGTATTGTTCTGCGTCGAAAACAACAACACCCCACCAACTAACCAATCAATAATCTGCCCACAACTCCCAAGGCCCCCACAACTGAAGAAACTGAGCCTTCTAGCTCTGCGCAATCCCGGCAAAGGCTGAATCACTTCTCTGGCTAACTGCATCAAGCCTACTTGCTTGAGTAGGATGACGTGGCTCTTCGTGAGCCTCTTTTACCTTTGCGCTGGCCCTCTCTTTGGCTCAAAATACTCCTTCTCTATTGCCTTCTGCTTAGGAATAACTCTGTCTCTCAGGACAACTGCTACTGTTGCAAACACTTCCGATGACACTGGTATCTTCAGTCCTCCTCTGGTCTACAATCCTCTGATACCATGTTGAAATATCGAAGTCTAACCCGTTAGAAATCCCTACTACATCCTCTGGTTTAAATTCTCCTACTTGTTTATTAAATTAACAAGTTTCTTGTAAACATAAATAATGAAAGTAAACACAAATGCAACCTTAACTCATATACAAATCATCAACTGAAATACTGGAACAAACAGACACCGTTATTTTTTGACAATCGTCCCTGGAAAAACCCAACTTGGGAAAACCGTTGCAATAGTTCTGAGGGTTTTATTATTATGTAGAATTCTTGAGTACAACTAGGGTGCTGAATTGGCTCACCCAACAGAGATTTTTACAGGGCAGTAATACCTTTTCTCGGAGACAGATATTCATCTTCCCAGCACTAGTCTGCCCCACAAAAATCTTTCCAGTGCTTCTCCTAGGCTCTGCGTCAGCCCTACTAGCCTCAGTGTCACCCCTGAACCCTCTGTGTCAGCTTTCTGCCTCTCCGCGTCAACTCTCTGGCCTTCTGCGTCACCCACGTAGGCCCCTCAGCCTCTGCGCAACCACTAGCTGCCTTTGCGTGGCCCCTGTTGACTCTGCATAGCTATGGCTACGTCTGCATGGCTCCTGTTGCCTCTGTGTAGCTATGGCTGCGTTTGCGTGGCTCCTGTTGCCTCTGCATAGTTATGGCTGCCTCTGCGTAGCCCCTCTGCCACTACGCTGATCCTTAGGCACTATCTTTGCCTCTTTGCTATGTATTCACTGCCCCTCGCTGCAACTCAGATCACTTGTTCGAATTTTCTTAGCAACCCCGCTCGATAAAATTGAACTGACTGATCAATCTTGGTGTATCTCCAACTGACCCTCAAGCCTCCTCTTATACTTTTCCTGTTGAGTCTTCAATGGCCGAGATTAAGTCTCTAATCAACAACTAGGATTAGATTTGGCTTGATCCATGTCATTTGGAACATCCTCACACAGTTTTATATTAATACTCATTAATATTTTAATTTTCCTAAGTTTAAACTTAGGAACCTCGTTAAAAATATTCATTATTTTAATCTCTCTCTAACTGGGTGGAATTTTTCCGAAACCACATTTCTGGGTCTTGGAGATGTCATGTGCTTTAGCCTCTCCACCAATTTTAGACGGCTAGAGCACATCTGATGCCACCCATATATATATATATATATATATATATATATATATATATATATATTACCATTCATCTTTTAGAATCTAGATTCTATATCTAAATATACATAATCATCATCATGAATTTAACATAGACAAATCATCATCATTAATTCAGCATAAACATTGTTATCATCATTAGTGATTATTATAACATTCAACATATTATCATCATCATTAGTAATGTAATAAAAAATGCTACAACCATGATAAATGGTATCTGTCTTCCATGCATGGAAATTAAAAGGCCCATGGGATCATTGGGATATTCCATCAAGACCTATTTGGACATTTCAATCTTCTCAACGTTAGCTTGGTCTCTTGACTATATGCAGGCAAAAGATTGGCTAGAGAAGATTTGTTATATTGGAGGGATTTATGAAATCAAGAGCAAAATCAATGACAATTAACAAAACCTTAAACAAACTGTAACTTAATCGCTCAAATAAATCTCTTTATGAAGACATTCATCAAATTCTTATGTTTGCATTTTTTAACATTTATCTTTGTATGAGTAGTAAGAATCCTTAATAAATATATGGAGTGTTGTTTCTAAAGATTTAGAAGAGACATTATGAGACTGTGTTTATAGTGAGTTTATTTGCAAATAGGATTTATTCATTTTTATTATTTATTTATGCCTATATAAATTTTTATGCTTTTTAACATTTTCAGGGTGGATTTTGATCATGATTTTCATGGTATTGTTTGCGGATTTCCGGAAATGGATCCCAAAAAACTTAAAACCCTTGGAAACGTATCCAATTCCAAATCTGAAGTTTCCAGTTTTTTGAAACAACATAAAAATGTTGTTTATAGCGTTTCAGACAAGGATCGAATTCGTTTCCATTTCAGAAACAAGGATCTGCATTTCTGGCAAATTCTTTAGGCATATCCGGTAACTTAGGTTAAAACAAATCAGTTGTAGGTCCTAATGATTGGTTTCTTGATTATGCATTGAATGCTCACTGGGAGATGACATAGGTGTTGATGGATTGTTGTTACCAGTGTTGCAAACATCTCGATAACATTCTAATTTTATTGTGAAATCACAATGTTTTGGCCTAGCCGATCTTTGCTGATTTTTACCTATATTTTGGTGGTAATCTTAATTTTTCTGATGATTTCCTATTTTTACTGATATTTTCTCAATTTCTGTGAGTCTTTTTGTTTTCTGGACCCTTGCTGATTTTGTCCTGATGTCGTTGTTTGCAACATTGGTTGTTAATATATGTTAGCACTTGGTTTTTACCCTTGCGAAATTTAAATTATGTGATGAATTGAGTAGCATGTAGAAAAATCTGCTCGAAGTGTCTCTAGCAATTCTCCTCTGTTTGGGCTGGTGTGTGTACTGCAATTTGTTTGATGGAAGGGCTTATCTTAGGTTTAGGGATAATCAGGCTCGAATTGATGACTTCCACCATGTCAAGGTGACACTCTACCACTGAGTTATATCCCTTCCCTCCTCTCATATGGAAAGGAGAACTGACTTATGAATAATAACTTACGAAAGGGTTGAGAGACTCAACATAACTCACAATTTTTTCTTGAGCAACTTGAAGCCAGACAATCTCACTGGGGTGTCCCTAGCTATAGTGCCTTTTGTTTTCACTTATAAATTTGCAAAATAACATAGAAAAACAGCATACTAATGGCTGTTTGACCGGCAAGTTAGTGGCCAAACAAATTTGTAAAATTCTTGGAGTTTAATGTGTGGAACAATCTCTTGCAAATCAGCTTTTTGTATGGAAGACAAAGTAGATAGAAGGCATATTTAAATGACAAATTTTACACAAAAGAATAGCTTAAAGCTTCTACTAAATTGCACAAGGTATCAAAAACAAATCTTTATTCCACAAGAGTCAAGAGGCTGGCTGCACGAACATGACTATTACAAACCTGAAGACAATAATATTTTGACATAACAAATTACGAGATAGAATAGAGAATAAAGAAGAAAATAATGGAGACAAGAGAGTAGTGGTGATGCTGGCTCGAGACAATTGCATTTGTGAGCTTGGCCTCCACTTGTTTTTGTAATCCTTTCCTCTTATAATTCCTGCAATTCGTATAGGCGAATTAGGAGGTTGAGCTACCCAAAATTGGCAATCAATGCACACTTGAAAGTGGATGTAGAGTGAAACTTGCCATCCATTGAACTGAACTAGAGTGGAAGAACTGATTAAAGTGGCAAATGCTTGAGTTTAATTGAAGTAGTTTTGAGTTGTCACAAAATAAAAATATCGTTGATCTCAACCCCGGACCCTGTAATAATGATTAGCCATAGTCGCATCATGTATCTGCATCTTTCTACATCCTTTCTTGTTTGAACCCGGTCGCATCCAAACTTGTTTGCGTTCTCTCCATCGGTCTCGACTACAAATCCATTCATGTCCTGTGCCTTTTGGCCTCGATTGCAATTGTTTGCGTTCAAACCCTCGGTCACGACTGTGTCCATGAGGGTTCTTTCACTATCTAGCTACCTAGCTCCATGATCTAGCTTCATCCCTGACCCTGTGACACTACTTCCCGACCCCACTCCATTATCACCTACAGTGGAAACTCCATCCACCATTTCCCATGAGCTCAACGTTGCTCCTTGAAAGCCACATTAGAGTTTGAGTTTTTGAAGGTGATTGCAAGGTGTTTCAAGCTGGGTGTTTCAAGCAGGGTGGTTAGTAGCATTGTGGATATAGGAATGGAGGAAACCTCACCGTCACCATTTTAGGAAACCCTCAGGAGTCAGTAATAAAGATGGTAGATAGGGATTCTATGGCCCCATTAATATTTCCATGGAGCAGGATTTTTCTTACTTCTCAAATCAAGAGCTTGCTACGAAAGGTAGACTTCTTTGAAAATGAAAACAAACAACTCCTTTTGGAGGTGATCAACATCATGCATCTGGTTTCTCGAATAAAAACACAATAAAACTTGCATTTATAGAAACAGATTGACAATTCGCTCGCACTCCAAAAATAAATTAAAAATCTACAAGAGGAGATGAAATCATAGTTGGCCATATTTAAACAAGAGACAAAAATTCAGCAACAAACATGTTATTCTTGGTTTGAAGTAGTTCAGAAAAGTGAACAACCTCCCCTGCTCACTATGGTCGAAGGGTTGGTACAAGAAAAATGAATGAGGAATGCGTTCACTGAGCCTGGGAGATCAATTTGAGAGTTTGTGGACTCCCCCCTCTCATGGCCCTTTCCAACCCATTACAACTAGGAACCTATTTACTTCATGACACTTTAGATTTGAATGACATTTCCCTTGAGCACACATGGATGGGCGCCAAATCCATGCTCTTCCTCTGTTTTCGAACACTCGAAGACCAACTTAGAGACCCACTGAAGTGCGGATAACCCCATAGGAGAAAATTTGTTTCCTTCTTTAGATAACCATCTATCCAACAACCCTACATTGCTCATTACATGACATTATGACAGGATCCTCCACCATTTGCATCAATTAGATATCTCTCTCTCATTTGGCATTCCTCTTGAAGGAAGGTAGGTCATCTTTCGGCAGGTACTTTAACCAACTTGCAATCATGTGCTTTTACTTAATGTTTCAGGTATTCTAATATGAATAAAGGGGTGATCTGGATGATTTACTGATCGCGATAAACTTGTTCTCTCACTTCACTAGGGAGGTTAGTTTTTTACCCTAGTCTAGTGGGACCTTATCTGAGGCCTTAGGATTATAGAAAGGGGCACTACTTGGGGGACTTGGATTGAAGTAACATGTCCATGGTATTCCATACTTAGCACTTTCCATGATTCTAGATTTCATCTCCATTTCGTTGGGCTTGTGTTCATTAGTTCATTGGAATTGACTCTCATTTATCATCTTCTTGAGCTTGGGTTGGAAATTTTTCCGTGGAAGTTGATGCACCTAACAAAACTTTAAACGCATAAAATGGCCATAGTGAAAGAAAAATAAAGTTAAAAATGTAAAAGTTGGCCCAAACATTAATTAGCGTGTGGGTAAAAGCTTGGCATGAGCTCTATCCAACTCATGAGCCATCACCCAGTTGCTTGAGCACTTGATGCTCCATGACATAATAAAGGAATTCTTGCATGTCCCAACTTTGATGAGCAATAAAATGTCTCATCATTAACGGGTAAATAAATGTTGAATAATTAAAAGCAAGCTTGGGCTGCTAAGCTATGCTGCTAGTCAAAGCATTATCCAAAAGAAGTAAAAGGTGCACCAAAGGGGTGGAAAAGGCAGGTCGAGGAAAATGGTAACTCATGCCATGATTGCTCTCTCCTAACATCTATGCACTCAAGATGATGGGCCTTGATCAACTGGCTCCATGGTTGTGGGACGTTGGCTTGGAGTGCTTTCCATCCATTGCCACAAGCACCTATGCATTGAAGAGTTGACCTAGGACTTATCACTTCTCCTTAGGAGATGGAAGCACCTAATAGGGTTGACCAACGAGTGATCCCTAACACGTTATTTGGGACTTGGTCTAGTTAGATATTTGAAGGTGTTCTTAGTTTGAAGTGTTATTATGCCCCTAACATTAAAACAATGTAAACTTTGAAACAGGAACTGATACTGTTACCCGTTTCGTAGAGATAGCAAAAAAATGACCTGATTTTCAAAAGTGGTGATGCAGAATACACATGTTCTTTTTAGAACATGGTTTTTGGAACTTTAATTTTTTTTCATGTTCAAGGATGAAATCAAGTTCTAGAATGGTAGTAATTTTCATGCTGATTTTAAAAAGTGAGTATTCTGCATCACACCTTTTTTATAAAAGACCTATTTTTTGACTTTTAATTTTCTAGTGTGTGAAATGTGAAAAATTATTTTCTAAATTTGATAGTTTTTGACGTCGTCATCTTATTCATATTTTCTTGTTCTCTATCTTAATTTTTT
>APFE030278062.1:14327-78574 GCA_000404065.3 Pinus taeda
TATATATATATATATATATTTTTTAAATAGTAATCATAGTACGGAAAAAATAAAGAGATTAGGTTGAAATTTTTTATATTCATCATCGATCTCATGCTGAGGACATAACAAATCTGGATGTCCTTGCCCTCCTAAGACTACTACGTTACAAACTCACCAAAATTGGCCTACCGTCGATTCTGGGAATTGAGGACATAACAAATCTGGATGTCCCTGCCCTCCTAAGACTACTACGTTACAAACTCACCAAAATTGGCCTACCGTCGATTTCGGGAATCGACGGTCGATGAAGAAATTGACTTTTATGACTAGATGACTAGATTTCTTCAACGACCGTCGATTCCGGGAATCGACGGTCGTTGAAGAAATTGACTTTTATGACTAGATGACAGGTCGATTCCCGGAATCGACGTACACTCAGTCTTGTCCCTGCAACCAAATAATAGATCTGCCCCATAAGCTACCGGTGGACCAATTCTTACAAATAACATCATAAAGCGATTGCAAGTAACAATGTCTATCGTAAAACCACTGTAACATATCTCTTTAAATAGTCGATTTGCTTTCTGTAATATTACATTAACCACCTTCGGACAGCTTGTATGCATATTTTGTTTGTGATAACAGGTGATCATAATGTCCAAGACCCTGACACTCTGCCATTCGTTCACAGATCAAACAGTTCAACATGAGAGCAAGAAAATGTCTATATTTACTTACTTCCATTTTTATTTAACAATCCTAAAAATATTACCTGATTCCCTGACCAGGAACAAGAGGGCAAGGAAGGTCCACACAGTGGCCATCAGGACCATCTTAATAAGATGCCTCGCCATATCTGCATGCAAATATCTGATCTCAATCAATATGAAATAAAATATATTTTTTATAAATCACGCACAGTTAATCATAACAATAATATCCTTTTTTCAATCAGTATGACAATTTTTCGATCTTTAACTTTGAAAAATAAGGGAGCTGGGAATTAATTGTTCATTAAATTACTCAAAATATTTTGACTAATAATTTTATTAAAAATAACAAAATTAAGAAATTAATTATTCACTAAACTACTCGAAGTATGAAAAAAGAAATGTCATTATTATCAGACGTGAGATATTATCAGAGACATGAAATACACCTATTAGACCTGTTGCGTTGTGTATCTTCCTGCAGTATCTTCAAACGAACAGTTTCACAGATTTCGTAATTTGGATATCAGTGTATCACACAAGAGAAAATTTAGGATATCAATGATCTTTATTAATGTTGGTTTTTTTACAATTAGGTCGATTCCGGGAATCGACCTGTCATTTAGTCATAAAAGTCAATTTTGGTGAGTTTTTGGCCTACCGTCGATTCCGGGAATCGACGGTTGATGAAGAAATTGACTTTTATGACTAGATGACAGGTCGATTCCCGGAATCGACGTACACTCAGTCTTGTCCCTGCAACCAAATAATAGGTCTGCCCCATAAGTTACCGGTGGACCAATTCTTACAAAGAACATCATAAAGCGATTGCAAGTAACAATGTCTATCGTAAAACCACTGTAACATATCTCTTTAAATAGTCGATTTGCTTTCTGTAATATTACATTAACCACCTTCGGACAACTTGTATGCATATTTTGTTTGTGATAACCTAAGTCACCAGGTTCGAGTTCGAGTTCGAGTTCGGCGACCATGAAATTCGAATAAAGTTCGCCAATTAAAATTTTGTCAATAAAATTCGACATAAAGTTCGACATATAGAAATTCGAAATATATATATATATTATATATATTATATATATATAATATATATTATATATTATTATATATAATATTAATTATATATATATATATATATTATAATATAATCAATTTAAGGTCAAGAGGGTGAAGTGCTAAAAGTGTGTTTTATAGTTCAAACCTATAAACTTAATTAAACTTATATAAATTATAGATTTATGTAAATTTATGATTTTTTCAATCCTTCTTTTATATTGATATTCAATAGTAATATTAAAAAAGTCTATTGCTATTCAATCATACTATTAAAAAATCTAAATTTTATTATTTCCTCTATTTAAAGTCTATTGCTATTCAATCATACTATTAAAAAAATCTAAATTGTATTATTTCTCTTATTTCTTATCAGTCCTCTATCATTTAACTAATAATTATTGATAATTAAATTAAAATTTTAAAAATATTATTCAAAATAAATGTAAATAAATATATTGGTTTCAACTGGTTTGCACTTATGTGTTATCGTTTGAGGTTTTATAATTAAATTGACGCCTGTTCATTTTTATACTTAGGTTAAATGACCATTTGAACGGAGACTACCTCCAGTTTTCAAACGAAAGCATTGTATTCACCAAGGCATTAACAGGAACAAAATATCTTCCACGTTGGTGTTCGTACCTGAATTCATCAACATTGCTGCATGCCTGCCTTTGCAGACGAAATGGGTGTTGGTATTGTTTGGCATCTAATGTTGATGGGAGGGTCAAACAAAAACTTCGTGAACACGGTTTTTTCCATACTCTCACACCATTCATGCATAAAAACACCACGCGGTTACCAAACATCTACTACAGAATAAATCTGGTCTAAGTACAGTCAGGTAAGGCACATTGAAACACATAAAATTCCAATCATCGACCGAAAATAATTCTTGAAGGTTGATGGCAAGAAATGAAACCCTTACCCGACGAGTAATAAAACCCGCAGGCCAAAACGCGGCAAAAAAAAACGAATTCAAACGAATTTTTTTCAACATTCAGCGAATTTTATCGATTTTAAAACGATTTTATTCGGCAGAAATTCGAATTCGTGATTAAATTCGAGTTCGCCATAAAATTCGGCGAACTCGAACGAACATGTTCGTTGCAGTTTGAAAATCGCCGAATTTCGAATTTCATGGATAAAAATCGTTGAATCTGGTGACTTAGGTGATAACACGTGATCATAATAGTATAGGTAAAAACATCTGGAGGGCATCTAGAGCCTCGTATTTTGATCTGACAAAATCGAAATCCCGCCTTGCAAAGAGCATTGATAATGGTATTGTAGGTGATCAAATTGGTTTGCAATAGAATTGTTTCCGAATTCAATGAATCCATGTCGAGTTATTGCCTCTGTGTGCACTATGACGGTTCATTACAGTCTCATACTTATACAAAATTTCCATGCTCGCATTATTTGCGTTGACATTCTTCACATGCCCATTTGGTGCACCTCACATTCATCTACCTCCCAATCTGCGAAACGGTTACTAGTGGACTGACTAAGGCTCCGTCCAACTGTAATTTATTTTGTTTCAAATCACAATTGATGTGATTAACGACTCTAGTAACTATCTGAATGAATTCAACTGTTGTGAATGCATATGGCATCTGATAGATCACTGATATGTGCTCGGGCAATGCTAACTACCTATTATTTTTCTTTGACTAGCCGAGATGCGAAAGAAAGGTAAAAATGAGATATTTCTTACACAAATTCTCATTCATGATATAGATTCATTGATTCAAACATAGATCTTCATCTAGATGAAAGTTTTACATAGTAACATTATGCATACAAATACAATTGTGACAAATTCATCAATGATCCTGTAGGAGGAAGACGACAAACTGCAGTTTTCACATTAAGTCATCAAAATCAAAATGTGTTACATAGGTAGTAGCAATGCCAATGGAAAATAGAAATAGGCTAAAGCAAATACAAAACAACTACAAGTACAAGGTTGTAGGTAGCTCATGAGTCATCAATCATCATCATCAAAATCAACATCACTGTCATGGTCACCACTGCTCTCCTCTGTTACATCCTCCTCCTCTGTATCCAATGTCATCTCTGCATCTGCTGGTGTGCGGGGTGACCCCTCAACAATATCACCATCATCAAAAGTGTCAGGCTCCAACACTGGCTCATTAAGATCCAAGTTGGCCAATGCCAACTCAACACTACTGTCCAAACCCATATCATGAAGAAAGACATCCCACATCTTTGTCTTTCCCTTCAACCACTCATCCCTTTGACTGTAAATAAGATGAATCACCTCCAAAATGCTCCCAAACCCTTTGCTATTCGTTCCCACTCAACCACAACAAAAGAGACAGAGAATAGTGAGCAAGGAATGACCCAAAACCAACCTTTATGGGACATCGAATCAAGGGACATGACCAAACATGACTAGACACAACCGGACATGATCGTGAAATGCTCGGACACGATCAGAGGACACGTGTCCATCCTCTTGCATCCATCCTCTTAGACTTGGGAAGGCTAAGTTCTCGTCCTTGAAAGAAATCAAAAGCTCACGACGTTGGAAATTATCTGCGAGTTTTTTGCAGACTCCGTCGTTGTGGATATATAGTACATAATACTATATAGTTTGGTTGATATATTATTTGGTTACATAATAATAATACAGTGTTCCATGGACATGCGTCCCCCAGGGTCGGATGCGTGCACCCCTCGCACCCCACGCACCTGGTGCGGGGGGGCGTGTGGAGAAATGTTTCTCCACGTCCCCCTTTTGGGGAGATGTGGGGAGACGTTTCCCCAGTATGGGGGACGCAACTCCCCAAAAGGGGGACGCCTGGGCGTCCACCCTCAAAATGGGCTATGCGTCCCCCCCCTTAAATTTGCTTGTAAACAATGATTTATGATAGGGAAAACCTAGTATTTGACCATATTTCCCTACTAATGCTATGCAATTCATGGTAAGTTAAATTCTTAAAGTAAAAGTGGCCCTCTCCTTTATCTTTCATTTTCATCCTTTTACTTAAATTTTTAATATTACCATGAAATGACTCAGGATGTTTTGAGAGTGGTTCTGACCTCATTGGATTTCATATGGAGAAAGTAGAATTTTAGATCTCACTCAAAATCCAACAGACTTAACAATTTTCAAGAATTCAGGATTCGATGGATTGCAATGTTTCCATTGCATTTTGTCATGTACAAGGGTATGGAATTAGTATTTAATCAAGAGCACCAATCCCTCTATGTATTTTTAGAGTGACTTTTAGACTCATCATTCCATTGTTTTTGACCTTTAGCTATATCAATTTACTATTCCAAACTTTAGATTTCAATATCTATTATAGTCTATTATTCTTAGTACTAATTATATTCTAAAATGATGAATGATAAATTTAAATTTTAAATCAATTTAGAATCTAGAATGATGAATTTAATTTTTAAATCAATGTAGATTCTAGAATGGTGAATAATGAATAATGAATATGGATCACACTATTTCACTATTTATTCTTGTGGTCTATGGATGAATCATGTATGTATTAGTAAGGATGATGAGTATGGATCAATGTATTTCATTATTTAAGTCAAATATGTATGTATTATTGTATTTATCCTTTCATTTTAGAATATAAATTTATAATATATATATATATATATATATATATATTATATATATATATTAAGAAAGAAAGAAATTATATACCCCTACGCTCCCCGTCCCCCCTAAATTTCCCTAAAATTTGAAGGTTCTCCTACACGTCCCTTTGTGCGTCTCACTGCACCCGCGACTCCCGTCCCAAAGTCTTGGTGGAACATTGTAATAATATAATCAAATCAATTTATTATTATTATTATTATTAATAATAATAAAAAAATGAAAGGGAAAAGGATAAGTGTAGATTCCATAATAGAATTACTGATGATTTACACATATCAAAATGACGTGGACAAATGACGAAATTAATAGCAGATTAAGCTTTGAGGACAAAGCTTATTGAACGAAGGGGCAATGTTACGAATATAAAATTATACAAAATAAAATGAATATAAATAAATATAAATAAAAAATAATCAAAATAATGATTATTTACATAGTCAATACTTAAATGAAAAGGCATGTCTAAAAGACATGCCGACACCTGCCTAGGTATATAAGTAGACCCTCACTATAACATTCAATCATCCTTGTACATTTCATATTATTAATAAAATATTATTTATAAATACATTTGTGTATTTTTACATTAAAGTCAACAAGCTACAATTTTGTTGCTTTAGAAACTCGTCTCATTCAATCATACATCACGAGACTTAAACCCCATTTCCAGGGTGAGCTTGAGCTTCATGACATCACTTCTATAGAAGAAGCAAGATAAAAATCAAAAGATGCTGAAAAGAAGCATGAAAAGATGCAGTGGCCAAAAATTGAAAGAGTATATGCAAGACGAATATTTCCCCAAACTGCAAACTCAGATAATGCAAAATATGTTCCACCAAATCTCCGTGAAGGAGAAAAAACTAACGTGGAAATGCAAAGAGTGAAAGAAGGTAGTGCAAACTTTGTGGCGAAAAATGGGATCCTAAACATAGATGTGCTAAGGGAAAAGAAACCAAGACTTGTATACATGTGAAGCAGCCAATGATTCAGACAGTGAAAGATCAGACGTAAAGGAAATTGAAGATTCTCCACAATTTTCTCCAGAACCAGATATCAAGAATATTCTGCAAGTGTCATTATTGTCCATGACATATATCTCAACCCCAAACATTAAGTTAAAAGGACATATTAGAAAGAGCAACGTAATGGTTCTAATCGATACTGGTAACACCCACAACTTTTTGTACTCAACTATGGCAAAAATGCTTAACATTTTTGAATTTCCTATGCCCAACAGGAAGGTTATGATCGCTGACAGTAAGAAAATTGAAAAAGTAGGGAAATGCCATAAAGTCAAATTACATATTCAAGACTATAATCTAGAATCTCTATTCTCCATTCGGTTGAATGAGGAAGCAGAAAGGTGTTTCGAAGACTTATAAGAAATTACGTCTAATGTGCTTGTATTAGCAACTCCTGATTTTTCAAAACCATTTATTATCAAATGTGATGCTTCAGGTTTTGGTATAGGAGCAATATTGATGCAAGATGGTCATCCAATAGCTTTCGAAAGCAGGAAGCTCAATAAGTGAGAATGTCTTAAGTCTACATACAACAAAGAAATGCTCGCTATAATGCACGCTCTAGCCAAGTGGAGGCAATACCTTTTGGGAAGTAAGTTCTCCATACGAACATACCATAACAGTCTCCAATACCTCCTCCAACAAAAAATGATCTCTGAAGAACAACAAAAGTGGATTGAAAAAATTGTTGCTTTTGACATGGAGATATTACATAAAATGGGAAAGGACAATGTAGTGGCAGATGCTCTTTCCAGAAAAGATGAAGAAACATCCTTGTCTGTAGTCTCAACTATAATCCCAGAATGGCTTGATGAAATCCATGGTGAATATGCAAAAGACCCAAAAACATGTGCTATAATCAATAATCCTACTCAAAATCCAAAATTTGAATGAAAAAATGATATTCTGTGGTATAAAGGGAGAATTTACCTAAGCCCTAACTCTAAATTTAAGACCAAGGTCCTCAAAGAATCCCATGACTCGTTTTCAGTAGGACATGTAGGGTTCTTTAAAACCTACAATAATGCACATCGATCTTTTTTTGGAATGGATTGAGTAATGACATTCAAAAGTATGTAGTAGAATGTGATCAATGCCAAAGGAATAAAAGTGAAAGTGTTAAGACACCTGGCCTACTCCATCCCTTGAATGTTGCTAATCAGAAATGGGAAGTAATATGAATGGATTTTATCAAAGGATTACCCATGTCGGATGAGAAGGATAAAATTCTCGTTGTAGTCGATAGACTCACAAAATATGCACACTTTATAGGGATGAAGAAATCAGATTCAACAAAAGAGATCGCTGAGATATTTTGTAAAAATGTTTACAAATTACATGGTTTTCCGAAAATCATTGTTAGTGATAGAGATGCCAAATTGAAAGGGGATTTCTGGAAGGAACTGTTGAAACATGTTGGGGCATACCTCAACAGGAGTTCAACATATCATCTCCAAACAGATGGACAAACGAAGACTGTCAATAAATGCTTAGAAGCTTACCTTCGTTGTTATGCAATAGATAAACAAAATAAGTGGGCTCAGTAGTTACACCTCGCTAAGTGGTGGTACAATTCAAAATATCACACTTTCGCAAAAATTACTCCTTTTCAAGCTTTGTACGACTATGAACCTCCTAAATGGAAGGACTTGGCTTTCACCGAATCTAGAGTTCTATTAGTTAAAGACCATTTGGAAGAGACCCAGAAAATCCTTCAAGCATTGAGAGAAAATCCAAGTATTGCAAGGGATCGCATGAAACAACAGGCTGACCAACATAGATCGGAAAGAGAATTTGAAGTTGGAGAGTGGGTATTTGTTAAGTTTCAACTTTACAAACAAGTATCCCTAAAGTAGAAGGTTAAAAACAAGATGGCGACGAAACTCTATGGATCATACTAGATCAACAAAAAGATCAGCGAAGAGGCATATAGCTTAAACCTTCCTGATCATGTATCTTGTCTTAGAAAAGCATTAGGAAAACACCAATCAACACAAACTACCATGCCAATGTAGATGATGAAGGCAATCTCATTCTAGAACCAGAGGGAATCATCACTACCAAATAGAAGAAGTTACATTCACGAGTAATTAATGAATACCTTATCAAGTGGAAGAATCTACTAGAAGAAGAAGCCTCTTGGGAGACAAAAGCATTTTGCCAGAAACACCCGTCGTTAGCTATGCTTTGAGGACAAAGCATCTTTCAAGAGGGAGGCGATGTTATGTAAAAAAAATAAATTTAATTTTAAGTTAATTAGACGAAAGGGCACGATCATAAGATTATGCCCTTTCACACAAGGGTGCCCATGGAAGTATATAAGCTAGGGACCCTCACTGTAAACAATCATCATTCAAGTAATTAATAAATTATATATGTTTTCTATCATTTCTGAGTTTTTATGCTCCATAGATCGAGTTTATGAGCAGACCTAATTATTTGAGGCAGACCAAATCTTCTAAGGCAGACTCGATCTTTGAGGAAGGCCAAAATTCTTTCTGGTAGAATTGCCGAAATTCTTGAGGCTATTTATTTATGTTTGACCTATTTTCGGTTATGGTCAAGTCTAACCTTGTTTTGATTGAAAAAGATCAGATTGTGTTTCTTGTTGAACTGAATAATTTCTCTAAGAATGGGTTGTTGGGATTTCCCCAAGTGGGTTTTCACAGGGTAAAATACTTGTGTCTTTTGTTTGGCTGTCTTTTTATGATCCTTTTGGAATTTTTGTTTCTATTGTTGATATTTTCTATGTGATTGTTTTATGATGAATGTGAACACAAGAAATATTATCATAAGAAATCATTAGAAGTAATTATCAGAATGAAGACCTTTGAAAAATCAACATCGTATCAGAGTTGGTTAAAGAGAAGCCACTAAAGGGACTTGAAGAAAAGACGAGTTTATATCCCTGTCTAAGAAGCATCTCTTCCCTAGCACTACTTGTGTTTGGACTAGGTATGCAAGAGGACTGAAGTTCTAGTTCAAATTTTGGCTGTGATTAAAAGGAGGCCCTCATATGATGACCAATTATGGTTTTAGGAAGGGCTAAAGCCCTAAGCTTGAATTTTTAAGTATGGATAGGAATTCTGTGGCATTAGTGTGAGTAGACCTCAGTGCGAATTAGGCCTCAATACTAATAGGCCTTAGTGCAAGTAGGTCTAGAAGGAACCAAGAGAAGCCTTAGTCCTAGTTTTAAACCTTAAAATTCTAGCCTTAGTCTTATATTACAAGGTTGAAGGATGTCAAGATTAGGCCACAAAAGAGACCTAAGCCTGAAGTGCCTCAATCAATAGAAAACTCAGCGAAATTGTCCTTTGTTGAAGCTTGTCCTTGGCCTAGCCTATAGAGGTACCCATTCGGAAGACTATATAATGGCTTCGACCCACTCCTCAAAAGGCAATTCGGATATCTTAATCTCAAATGTAGGAGAAAAATTTCCTCCTATGGGGTTACCCATTTTGGTGGGTAACAATGGCCATATTTAAGACTGTGTGGTTGTATTGATGGTAAGTCATGGCGACATTTTAGCTCTTGTTTGAGGAGATCTTGTCGTTTAGTTTCCTCAAATGTACAAATGTAGAGTTATTGTCACATATGATTGTTTTTGATGAGTGATTAATCGTAGCGACAATGGCTTATTGGAAGTTTTTTGATGCTTCTTTGCATGTGTGATGATGAAAGACACTTTGATGATGTGAGGAAAATATTGTCACATATGTGATGTTTTTGAGCATTTGTTTACTTCCTTGAAATGCTCTTGGTGATATTCAATACTCTTGCCTTAATAACATTTTTATCTGATCACTCTCAACTTCAAAATGTCTCTTGGTTTGCATGCTTGTAGAACTCCTGCTTTAATAACAACATTTATCTAGATCAATCTTGTATTTAACATTCTTTCCTTTCCCATTGCCATTGTAGTTTCTTGGAGATCGTTCTTTGACAAAGCTAATTGCTCATGTGTAAGATCATCTGTGAAAGTATTTTTCGGCTTTTCGCTGTTTTGAAGAGGTTTATGTAACAATTTTTTGGTTTCTTAGAGATGATGGAGAAAGACGGTCTATTGAGAGCTTGTTTGCACATTGTTAAAGGTCAAGTTAATGTCATCATTGCAAATTGTTATGTTCCCTATCCCATGTAAGTATTACATCCCAACTTCCCCATTAATATACACTTGGAAATGATGTTGATGGCTTAAGTGATTATTTGTTGCTACCTTTAGTAGCCCACTTATGGTGTCAAAGGTTGTCAAATTATATCATTGTTCCTTTTTTGTGCCCATACATGTAAATTGAGGAGGATGTTAGTGTTATGGCGATGATCTTGCCTTGGTGACCTTTGTGACCATCTAGTGCCCATCACCTAGTCCTGTTAGGTTACATTAGTGGCTGTATATTTTAGTGTTAGGCTTCTTTCTAATATTCATGTTAGTTAACATTTAAGATACAACTGAGCTAGGTTTTATCTCCCACTCTTAATGCCTATATATGGGATCTCTCAACCTCATTTTGATTATCATGCATCATGCATGATCACGTATTCATGTAGTACACATTAGTGTACTATTTTGGGTGATGGATTTCATTGAATATCATTAGGTATAATTGTACTCATGCATATACTTGTATTCTTGGGTCTTAACCTTGATTATTATGCATGTATATTAATTGTTATGTTCATAATTTACACAGGTCAAAATGTTGACTACATTTTGGTCTAAGCTTATCATGTAGAGTGTGCAGTGTGTACATTATTATTTTGTAGATGGGCTTGGGGGAATTGGCATATGATAGTGAATGTGTTGAAAATTGAAACAAAACTAACAACAGAATAAGAGTTTGCATCCCTAGGTTTGGATAAGAGATTGACCTTGATGATTGAGAAATTTAAAATTGGCAGTTAGAATCAAATTGGGATAAGTCTTGTCTGTGACTAGCTCTTGAAGTTTCAGTGGTAGCAGTTGGAATCAAGTACATGATGATAATTCTATATAAACTCAAGCTATGTATTTGTTACTTGTTATTCTTATTCAATATCCTTGGTTGTATAGTGCATTAGTTGTTTGGTAGCAGATCAGGATTCTTTGATTTATGACATTATGTTGTATGTGTGAAAATTCTATTATTGCAACCACTGATTTCTTTTACCTACTTATTTTCCAATAAGTTATTTACAAAATCCCTTCAGTAAATATTAAAATAAATTCTATAGTAGATATCACACCATTATGCAGAAACAAATACATGCACAAGAATCAAACACATCAACATAGTTATTTTTTGGACAATTGTCCCCTGAAAAACCCAATGCCGGAAAACGAGTGCAACAGAGGAGGATTTTATTAATCAACTTTTCTTGTGTACAACCAGGGTGCCAAACTGGCTCACCCAACAGAGATAAAACCTCCGACGTTTCTCCTAGGCTTAGCGTCAGTCCAGCTAGCCTCTACGCAACTTCCAGATCCTCTGCGTCAGCATTCTGCCTCATTGCGTCAACACTTGGCCTCTCTACGTCACCCACGCAGGTCCTCCAGTCATTGCATAGTCCAGCTACCTACGCCTCTCTGATCTTTGCGCCGATCCTCTAGCACTGTCCCTGCCTCTCTGTTACGTACTCGCTACCTCTTGCTGCAATCCAGTCTTCTAGTTCGAATTTCTCAGCAAGTCCCGCTCCAGAAATCGAAATCACTGGTCTCGTTCAGTGTGTCGCCAACTGATCCTCAAGTCTTCTCTTATACTTTTCCTGTTGATGAATTGACGATCGAGATTAAGTCCCTAATCAACGACTAAGATTAAAATAGACTTGATCTTCGTCTCTTAGAAGCTTATCATCCTTATCCTTCTTAATACCCATTAATATTTTTATTTTCCTAAGTTTAGACTTAAGAACTCATTAAAAATATTAAATATTTTAATAACTCTTCATCTGGATGGAATTTTCCAAAACGATTTCTGGGGTTTGGAGATCACATGTGCTTTAGCCTTTCGAATAATTTTCATGGCAAGAGCACATCTGATGCTGCCCCAAATCAACACTCCCTTTTAGCGAGGAATGTGCTCTAGTAATGCTCCACAATTGAACATTACTCTGATTATTCGGCACCGGTACCTGTGCTGATGCCTGGCTTGTTGCCAAAAATCCTCTGCATCTGTACTGCAACTCCCTCTGCATCCGTGCTACTGCTAGTCCTTCCTCCCAACACTGCATGTGCATTGCAACTCTCTCTGCATCCGTGCTGCTGCTGGTCCTTCCTCCCAACACTGCATCTGCACTGCAACACCAGATCCATTTCTGCTACTGAAATGGATTCTTCATCATCCGCATCTTCTCCCTGAAATAAGAAAACTTTGTTCTTCCAAGGGCCTTGTAAGGATGTCCGCCCCTTGTTCTCCTGTAGGAGTGTAACTCAACTACACAACTCCTCGTTGGACACAGTCTCTGACAAAGTAACACTGAATATCAATGTGTTTTGAACGATCATGAAATACTAGATTCTCGGAGAGCTTGATGCAACTCTGATTATCACACATGATCCTGGTTGCTTCCATCCTTCTTCTGAATAGATTTACAAGAAATTTTCTAAGCCATATGGCTTTGCACGAAGTTCTGCTAGTGGCCATATATTCTGCTTCCGCTGAGCTCAAAGCTACAAATTTCTGTTTCCTACTGCACCAGGAGGTCATTCTCGATCCAATGTTGAAACAGTACCCAAAGGTACTTTTCCGATCTACTGAACTTCCTGTCGAATTTGCATCAGTAAACGCACTCAGTCTGATATCATTTCTTCTGGTGTACAAGAGTCCATAATCAACTTTTCCCTGTATATATCTGAGAACATGTTTGGCTGCTGCCCAATGCGCCCTCTTCAGTTCCACCATGAACTGATTGAGGGTGTTGACGATGTAATAAATGTCTGGCTTGGTATTGACCAGATACATCAAGGACCCTACGAGCTGCCTGTATAAGGTGGGATCAACATCCTTGTCTTCTGATGCATCAATTTTGTTCCAATTTTGTTCTAGTTGGTGATCATTGTTGTAGCCATAGGCCTACAGTCCTGCATCCTAAATTTCTTCAGAATTTTTGTAGCATATCTTCCTTGTCCAAGGAAGATCTCCCCCTTCTACTGCCAAATTTCCAACCCAAGGAAATAATGCATTTGTCCCAAATCCTTCATGTCGAATTCTGTGGCTAGATTCTTCTTGCAATCCTCGATGGGCTTGGATGATCCTGTCAGGAAGAGATCATCCACATATAATACTAGGATTAGAGGCTCATTCTCTACAACCAAATAGTAGAGATTTGGATCTGCGTCACTCTTGACGAACCCCATCTTCTGCAAGTAGCCATCAATTCGGCCATACCATGCTTTAGGTGCCTGTTTGAGCCCATACAAGGCTTTCTTCAATTTGCATACATGAGACTTCTTCTCATGTGTCTCAAAGCCTTTTGGCTGTTCAATGTATACTTATTCTTCTATTACCCTGTTCAAGAATGTTGTTTTGACTTCCATCTGATGAATCTCCCATCCCATCTGTGCTGCAAGAGATATCATGGTTCTAATAGATATATATCTGGCTACTGGGGCAAAGATCTCTTCGTAGTCAATTCCTTCCTTCTGAGCATACCCCTTAGCCACAAACTTGGCTTTGTATTTTTCCACATTGCCGTCTACAGCATAATTGATCTTGTAGATCCATCTCGAACCTACTGCCGATCTATCTTGAGGCCTAGGCACTACTTCCCAGACATCGTTCACCATTGTAGAGCTGTATTCCTCTACCATCGCATCTATCCAAACTTGATGTTGAGCGGCCTCCTGAAAACTGGAAGGCTTCCTATCATGAGCTACTAAGGCCTGATATCTATTTTGCTGTCTTCGCTCTCTTTTATTGTTTCTCGGTGCACTGATGAAATCTTCTGCATCCCGCAGAATCTTTCGAAGTTCCCGACTCGTTCTTCCTCTGGTAGAAGGTGCATTTGTTAGTTTCTCTTCCTGTGATTCCTCCTCTTCTGAGGGAGAATTCTTGGCTTTTGCTGGTTGAAGTGGTTTGACCAACGACTCATCTTTTGATTGCTCCTTGAAAGGCATTTCTCGAGATTTTCTGAAGGCCTTATCTTCCGTGAACTTCACATCTTGTCGAACTACTAACTTCCTACTCCCGGGAAGATAGATTCTATATGCCTTAGTGTTCTCTCTATATCCCACTAGATATCCTTTCTCTCCAGTTTAATCTAACTTCTTCCTTTTCTCCTCGAGTATACGGCAATATGCTAAACTCCCAAATATCCTGAAATCGTTGACTTCAGGTGTCTTCCCGGTGAAGACTTTCTTTGGAGTAATCTTGCCCACTGCCCTATGAGGAGTTCTATTCTGGACACATAGACTGCCATGTTGCATGCTTCTGCCCACATGAATTTTGCCATATCCTGATCATACATAATGGCCTTAGCTGCTTACATGATAATCTTGTTCTCCCTTTTTGCTACTCCATTTTTCTCTAGATCGTAAGGAGCTGTTCACTCTCTTCTGATGCCTTCGCTAGCACAAAAATCAGTGAAGTCCTTATCGACATATTCTCGACCATTGTCTGAGTACAAAAATTTTATTTTCTTCCCTGTCAGATTCTTCACCAGAGCCTTGAACTCTTTGAATTGACAGAAAACCTCGTCCTTGGTTTCCTGAAAGTAAATCCAACATTTCCAGGAGTGGTCATCAATGAAGGTGACGAAGTATTCAACACCACTAAGAGCTTTAGTGGACATTGGTCCACAGATATTTGAGTGTATCAATCCTAGTACACCGTTGGCCCTGTTTTTACTTTTAGAAAATGTTGCTTTGGCATACTTGCCAGAGCACATCCTTTGCATACATCATCTCATTTTGTACTAAGATTTGGAACTCTTGTTACAATTTTCTTGAGAATTCTCACATCCACATGGTGCAAATGTCCCATTCTTTTGTGCCGTAGTTCATTCAAATCCTTGTCTCCATTACTGCTTATTAGTGCCATTGGTGATTCTAGTTGTACGCTGTACAACCTGTTACTTATGATTCCGATCTGCACTTTCTTTTTCCAACTCGAGTGTTTGACATATACTTTGTCCTTAATGAAGAAAACGTCACAGCCTTTGCTTTGAAGTTGTGATACGGAAAGTAATTTCATCCTAGTCTTGGCACATGCAACACATTGGTAGCACATAACTGCTCTCCCGTTTCTGTTTGAAAAACTATGGTACCCTTCCTTACTAGAGTACACTTTGCCTTATTCCCCAAGGTGATTTGAAAATTTATCCTTTCCTCCTAATAATCTAAGAAACAATCCCAGATTCTTGTCATATGCCAGGAGGCTCCACTGTCTATATACCATACCT
Organism: Pinus taeda; assembly: GCA_000404065.3. Lineage (NCBI taxonomy): Eukaryota > Viridiplantae > Streptophyta > Pinopsida > Pinales > Pinaceae > Pinus > Pinus taeda. Next base: position 30,146 of record APFE030278062.1, read on the forward strand.
TTGATGATGCAAAGCTTGTTACACAAGCAACTTCTTCTTCCAATCTGGAAGCCAACTTAGAGAAATCGAAATTACTATCTCTTGTGCAATTTTTTGAAAATCTGCCCGAGTCTACTGATGTAGATGCCCCGCATCATGATCTCAACCCGTAATTGATTTTCCCTTCCTCTGATACCATGTGAAAATTCTATTATCGCAACAACTGATTTATTTTGCCTACTTATTTTCCAATAAGCTATTTACGAAATCCCTTCAGTAAATATTAAAATAGATTCCATGATATCACACCATTATACATAAACAAATACATGCACAAGAATCAAGCACATCAACACAGTTATTTTTTGGACAATTGATCCCAAAAAATCCCAATGCGGGAAAACTGGTCCAGTAGAGGAGGATTTTATTAATTAGCTTTTCTTGAGTACAACTAGGGTGGTGCCAAACCGGCTCACCTAACAAAGATAAAAGCTCCAGTGTTTCTCCTAGGCTCAGCGTCAGTCCAACGAGTCTCTGCGCAGCTCCCAGATCCTCTGTGTCAACACTTTGCCTCACTACACTTGGCCTCTTTATGTCACCCATGCAGACCCTCTAGTCATTGCGCAGTCCAACTGCCTCTGCGTCTTTCTGAGTGGCTTTGCGTTTGCCTCTCTGATCTTTGCACTGGTCCTCTGGCACTGTCCCCGCCTCTATTATGTACTCATTACCTCTTGCTGCAATCCAGTTTTCTAGTTCGAATTTCTCAGCAAGCCCCGCTCTAGAAATCAAACTGACTGGTCTCACTCAGTGTGTCTCCAACTAACCCTCAAGTTTTCTCTTATACTTTTCCTATTGATGAAAAACGACTGAGATTAAGTCCCTATTCAATGGCTAAGATTAAAATAGACTTGATATTTGTCTCTTAGAAGCTTCTCATCCTTATTTTTATTAATGCCCATTACTATCTTTATTTTCCTAAGTTTAGACTTAAGAACTTATTAAAAATATTAATTATTTTAATAAGTCTTCATCTAGATGGAATTTTCCAAAATGATTTTTGGGTTTTGGAGATCTCATGTGCTTTAGCCTCTCCACCAATTTTCATGGCTAGAGAACATCCAATGCTACCCCAAATCAATAATATGAATGTGTTTATGTTTCCCAATATTTCATTGTTAGAAAGTGCAAAACCTTGTACTTCTAGCACATTTTGATCAGTGTTAGCAGGCCTGTTATTTCTTTATTGTTCGTGATATCTGAAGTTTGTTGCATGGTTTTGGTGTAGCCTGACACAGTAAAACATGATTGCGTGCTTTGGTTGTAGATGACTTGCAAATGTTTGCGATTGTTTTCTATCAAGTCAGCTTATGCTGTCGTCCTTTTATAATTAAAACTGGTAGATATCGTTTTCTTGGCTTTTGCTTAGTTGGCCAATTTTGTGATCTCATTTATTGTGCTGAGATATACATATCTAAACGTTTTTATTGTTCTTGCAGCCAGCACTTCATTGGAATGGGATAACTAATAAAAGGCAAGGTCAGAACTGGGGAAAAGAAGGAAATTATCTCCATAGTGTAGAAGGCTATGCTTCTCCAAAAGAACAAGAGATATTTTCCTTACACAATGGGGAGGAAAGGACCTTTAATCAGTGTCCACTTGAGTTTGACAAGCTTCCTAGCATGACGGGTGTGCCGCAGGTGGTATTTACTATTTACTATTCATTGAAAGTTTGACATATAAATGTGTTTTGAGTCCACCTAATGAGAGTTTTTGGCCTTTTGGAGAATAGACCAGTTTTCTATTGGAAATGTTTTAGTCATGTGCTTGTTTGGACAACAGAATTATTTCAGATTTCTGCTTGTTTCTCTTTTTCTTCTTTTCAAAATGTTTATATACAAGCCCATAGGAAGTATAAATTTGGTATAGATATATGTAATTGATATTGGAAAAGCTGCAAGTTCAAATTCAAATTTTAATAATGTCCAATATCCATGAATGACAAAAATGTCAGTGAGACTTGACTGTAAAACATGCACTAACTTCTATAAAGGGACTGTATATTGCATCTTCCAACGGAGAGAACAGTGCAAGTGAAGTTAACTGTAAATCTATTTCATCAGTTTCATGTGTTAAGGATAGTATTTTCCACACATTCAGCCTGGTTCTTTCATAACAGTAGATTGATGAGCATTATGTTATTGCTAGGACAGGAAGGCGACATAATTGCATACCGTTTAGTGGAACTATCTACTTCATGGTGTCCAGAACTTTCTAGTTTCAGAGTATGTTCTCTTGCATGTATCCTGGCTGCTGGGTATTAATCATAGTAGTTTTTCCATTCTGCATTTTTCTTCTATAATTGTTGCTTAAATAACTGTCGTTTTTCAGGTTGGCACAGTTGCATGGTATGACTGTGAATCCAGTAAGATCAGATTGACACCAGTTTCAGAGTATCCTTTTCTATTCAAGAATTCTCATGGTGAAGAAGAAGATGCTGATCAGACAGGGATCTCACCTTACAATGACGATGGGTCGTTAGATGTAAAAAGCCTGTCCCTCTGTTAGTTCTATGATCTATCAATAGCAATTGTTTTTTAATGAGTGATGACATTTCCTGTATTTTTTGTTGTAATCATTACAGATAGATTTTGCATCACTTATTGATGTCCGTTGGGTACATCAGCACGAGCCCAGTTCTGAACCAATTCATACTGATGGAGAAAAGAAAATCTTTAGTAATGATGCAAGTACCGGAGTTCCAGTTGCTGAAGAACCTAGAACATTAGCAACATACGCAAATGGTCAGAGAAATCTGAAGGGTAATGCCAACAAAACAAACTTCCCAATCATTGAGAAACTTGCAACTGGAACACATTTAAATGTGGAGATAAATTCAAAGGGAGACACTGCAAATCCTCCAGCACATACTGAAGGTAATAAGTACAGTTTTGGTTTCTTCTGGGGTAATTTTTAATCTCTAGTTCACTAAATATGGTTAATTCACGCAGTTTTATTTCAGATTATCAGCAGTATTATTGCAATACCAATATCCTTGCTATATGTGACTGATTTCCTTTAATGTTCTATAAATCGTTACTATATTGAAAGGCCACTAAAACATGCCTTAGTTGGATTAAATATAAAAACTGGTCAAAATATGATAAATTCCAATTATTACTGGAGCAGAGCTATACTTCTACAAATGTAAAAACACATGCGTATTCACTCTTCACTCGCCCAATCTAGTAAAACAGTTGCAATGACTTACACAGAGGGTATGTGTTGAATTGTGTAGCCTTGGAGGTACTCGACAAGCCTAAGAGATGGGTTTGTGAAAAGTTTGGTCACAAAAGGGTTTGTGGGCAAAGAACCCAAGTAGAGGGGTTTAAAATCTAAAAAGAAATTAAAAGGAAAATTATTAGTTCCTAAGTCTAGAGAACCAAAACCCCAAAGTCTAGAGGGTTCCTAAGAGACCAAGGTTACTTGGGAGCAGGAGCGAAAACGGGGAGCGGAAGTGGGGGCTGGAGCAACATTTTCAGAAGCTCCCAAACCAATGGGGGTGGGAGCGTCATTTTCAGAAGCTCCCGGTTTGGGAGTGTTTCTGGGTGCATTTTTTATATAATATATAATTTTTTATATTTTGATGCATATATGTCAACAAAAACATATAGAATGATGAATTAGATATAGAAAACATAGATTGAACCATATAACAACAATCATCTAGAAGCTATAATCTTCATCAATGACGTCCACAAGTTAGTAACATACAACATATTGAGTCTCATGATTCATCAATCTCAAAGTTTCAAGCTTTCAAAATTCAATATATAACATTTATCATAATTGATCACCAAAGTTGTACTTGTAAGTTAAGTGTACCCATTACAACAAAGAATATCTAAAATGAAATGAAACAACCTTCAACTTTCACGAAGCGTTATATTCATAATTCATTACCAATGAGTTATAAATGCCAACCTCAAACTTTAAACTTAAATTGTCATATATTGTTTACAAAAAATATCATAATAAATATGAAAGAGTCAACAACTATTAAAACTACTAGAAACTAGAAAAGACAAGTAAATCTATTATCTACAACTTCCTCTTGCCATGAGAAATTTGTAATTTCTGAGCAGGTCCCGGTGGTCTTCTAGGAATCTCCTCCCGCACAATCCCATGACCAGTACCAGAAGGCACATGCCTTCCACATGAGGATGCACATGAAGGCGGTGACAACAAAGGAACATGACTTAGAACTCGAGCACTGGCACTGCTACTAGATGGTGGGGTGGCATGGTTGTTGTTGCTTCATCCTCATCTCTCATAAGTTCTGCTTCCAATTGTTCAAGATGTATAGTGTCATCCTCCAAATTATCATCCTCTGGGTGGTTATCACAAATTTTATATGTTGGATCCTCATAAGCTCGATCACAATAACGACTCAACAATATCAAGTTGTAGTGCACATAAACCAAGCTTTCTGCCCGATTTTCATTGAGTCTGTTTCTTCTCATATTATGTATGACGATGTAAGTGCTCCAACACCTCTTTGCAGAAGAAGTATTTACAACCTGTGAGAGAATTGCTTTTGTCAATTTTGGCAAAAGTCCCATACCACCATATGCTTCCCACCATGTGAGAGCATCAAATTGTTGAATTTTCTAAGTCTATACATTAGAAAATAATTCTGTATTTTACTGATTTATTTCTCCTACTTGTCTAAATTCTTACAAGTTATCTAACATAGTTAAATACCAAAAGAAACAAAATACATTCACAACATCTACAAATCATCAAATGAAAGAAAACAAGCACACAAGTGACACCGTTATTTTTGGACCAATGTCCCCAGAAAAACCCAAGGCAGGAAAACTGGTGCAGCTATTCAGAGGGTTTTATTATTATGCAGACTATTTGAGTACAACTAGGTGCCTAAACCGGGTCACTCGGCAGAGAAAAATACACAACAACAATACCTCTATATCCAAAAACAGGTATTCAAAAAACCTGTCCCATGAAACCCTCTCTGACACAACTGAAGCTCAGCGCTGGCCCTTCTAGCCACTACGTAAGCCTTCTGTTGACCTGCGTCAACCCCAGGACCATCTGCATCAGCCCTCTGAGGCACTACGCAGCCTCTGGGAGCCTCTGCGTGGCTGACGTACTGGTCTCCCTCTCTCTCTGCTCTCGCTCTCTCTGCTTCTGTATTGGTCTCCCAGTATTGTCCTTGCCTCTCTGCCTCTCACTAACTGCCCCTCGCTGCTGATCACTGATTCAACCTTGCTTAGCAACCTCACTCTAGCAAAATGAATGACTGATCACTCCGGTGTATCTTCCTACTGACCCTCAAGCCTCCTGTTATACTTTTCCTGTTGGTCCTTCAATGACTAAGATTAAATCTCTAATCAATGGCTAAGATTAGATTTGATTTGATCCATGACTTTTGGAGCCTTCTAACCCAGTTTTATATTAATACCCATTAATATTTTATTTTTCCTAAGTTTAGACTTAGGAACTCCATTAAAAATATTAATTATTTTAATATCTCCCAAACCGGTTAGGATCTGCCCAAACCATTTCTAGGTCATGGAGATCTCATGTGCTTTAGCGTTTCCACCAATTTTCATGGCTAGAGTACATCCGATGCTACCCAAAATCAACACTCCCTCTTCGCGAGGACTATGCTCTAATAATACTCCACACTGAGTATCACTCTGATTATCCAACACCGGTACCTGTGCTAATGCCAGGCCTCCTCGCCCAACATCCTTTGCACCGCTACATCCTGAACTGCTGCCCATGGCCCTGCCACTGCCACTGCTACATCCATATGACAACTCCCTTTGCATCTGTGTTGTTGCTAGTCCATCCTCCCAGCACTGCATCTCCCTCTCGTCATGTTGCATCGTGTTACTGCATACTGCTACTGCACTGCAAATCAGTTACTGAGAAGCAACTAACTATTCCACCCAACTTCTGACATCCCTGTCAAGCTAGAAACACTCCTGATGCTAAATCTCCCTCTTCCGCTTACAAGTGCTCCCTCGACTGACCTCTGCGCTGCTCCAACAACTCCCTGCATCTCGCACCGTTGCGCACCTCTTTGTGCCATCCTGCACTGGTGGAACACTCTTGTGCCTCTCGCACTGTTGCAACCTGCTAGCCTCACGTTGTCCGAGGACTCCTGCATTGTAGCACTCTCTGCAGCTTCATCTGCATCTGTCTCTACCCACATCCGCTAGTCCTGCTACTCCTCTTTGGGGCTCCCGTAGCAAGGTATAATCCAAGAGGTTGGGTACCTCAAGGATCCTGCCCCTCATCGCTTGTAGTCTGTCTGACTACAGCTTGATGTCTCCCCACTTCTTCTCAACTGGCCCCTGAGCACTCATGGCACAATCGTCATTCTCCTTGACTTCTTTCTCCGCCCTCGCTGGCGCAGCTTTGGACTTAGAAGCCTCTCCCTTGTTCTTCTTCCTAGGACACTGGTTCGCAAAATGACCCAGTTCCCCACATTGGAAGCACTTGACCTTGGAGAGGTCCTTCTTCTTCCTTTTCGTCCGCTTTCCTGCAAATGCTAGAGCTGCATCCTCTTCTTCCTCGTTCTTGATCCTGACCCCTTTGCGGCTACTCCCCGCCTTGAGTTTAACTTGCGCTATAAGCGCATTGTTGATTAACATTGCCTCTTTTCTGAATTCTATTATCTGCGAATCTCCTTTGATAGTCTCTAACTGCGCTGTAATTTGAGCGATATGCTCATCCTTAGTCTTCAATGATTGCTCATTCGCCGCTTTTAGTTGCTCTAAAGCCTCCGTCATTTCGTTTTGTCTCTGGATGGCTGCCTGGTTAATTCTCTGTTTCTCCTCCTCCCATTGCTTAGCCAATTGGCTATTTATTTGCTGTTGCTCTGCCAACTGTTCGCCTGCTTGCGCTGTCCTCTGTTGTTGTTCTGCTAATTGTTCCTCGGCTTGTATCGCCCTTTGTTTAACATCCGCTAATTCAACTTGCAATGTGGAGATCTCCTGGTCTTTAGTCTTTAATAGAAGACTTACCTCGGATGCCTTGTCGATAGTCGCAGCTGAATAAGCTCCAGCGTACTGTGACAATTTGGTTAGGTCATCGGAGGGATCTATTTTCTCCTTCCATAGTACATTGCCCATGACTGTTTGTTCTGGAAAGATGGAAGGTTGATCAAGCCTTTGTCTCTTTCTCGATCGCTTTACCACGGCTCTGTGCTTTGGGCTGTAGAAGACATTCAATGGAGGAATGTCTTCCACTTGGAGAGTGATTTGGTCGCTAGGACCTTTTGGAATTATTTCCACATTCTTAGTTTTAGGTGGGCCGCTGGTTCCGCTCAAAGCCTGAGATGAGGTATCATCATGTACACTGCTGCTTTTAGGAGTATCAGTATTCTGTGAGTCTTTTCCCCCACCGATAATGGTACTGAAATGCTGCCATTCCTTTTGCAGCTCAGGGTCTACGACGACACCCTTGTTAGTATCGGTGGTGGTTTGTTTAGACCGGGATTCCTTTAGCAGTTGTTCTTGTTTCTCCTTCTCTCGCTGCTCCTGTTCCTTCTGCCGCATCTCTGCCTGCTCCTTCTGCTGGTTTTCCTCCTGCTCTTTCCGCTGTCTATCTTCCTCTTCTTTCCTTGAGCGCTCCTCCTGCTCTTTCTTTGAGCGCTCTTCCTTTTCTTTCCTTAAGCGCTCTGCCTTTAGGCGCTCTTCCTTTGAACGCGCTTGTTGTTCTCTCTTCAACTTCTCCTCTTGGTTTTTCTTCTGTTGCTCTTCCTGCTCATTATTTTTGGTTTTCACTGTAGCAGGGGGTTCTTTCTTTTGTTGCTGGCCAGGCTCGCTTGATGATGCTGCTTGGGTTGGCATTAATAAGTCTAGGGGCAGAGTTTGCAACCTCTGCTCCCTGATATTATTAAACTCAGATAACCCTTCGTCATTATATTTCCTCCTGGCAAGCTCCTTAGCATGACCTATTGATTCAGCTGAGGCAAAAATATCATCGAACATATCTTCTTTATGCTCAAATGTTGATAATTTGGCATGTTCAAGAGCGGCATATGCAGTTCGGTTTGGATCATATGCTCTATTCGGAATTGTAGCAAGATTTAGAGCTTGAATCTTCGTGGCCTCTTTTTCTGCATGTTTTAAATCATTCAGGGTAAAGACTCCACACCTGAAAGGAAAAGTAGGCTAGCCCCTTTTCTTCTCCTGCTTAAGAGTCTGTGTGGTACTCTTCGCTGTAATTTGGTAGGCAATTTCCCTTGCTAGCAGTTTGTCAGGGACATATAAGGGGAGGACATGGGGTCTGGCTTGGCTGCCAAAGACTCTAACATAAGTAAAATACTTTTCCCCAAACCAACTACCCACCGCTGGCAGGTCGAAAGAGGCTAGGTAAGAGATCCTAGGAATAGGCTTATCAAAAATTGCATAATAAACAGGAACCATGAAACCATTACAAATTTGATACAACTTGTGTTTTCAAAACCGTTTTTAAAAACCGGTTACCGGCCTAACCGGCCGGTTAGCAAGGCTGCCGGTCTAAACCGGCCAAAAAACCCGGTTGGAAAGGCCATTTCGCCATATTTTTGCCCTAACCGGTGAAAACCGGCCGGTTTAGGACGAAACCGGCCGGTTCTGTCCTAAACCGGCCGGTTTTAGGCACGCCCACCGTAAAGTTAAAAAAGCATATTTTTTTCTGCGTTTTAGGGGTTTTGGGGGGAAACTAAGGGTGTTTCAACCCTAACAATGTTGGAAATTAATGGTAATGTTAAATTCTTAAAGTAAAAGTGACATTTCCTTTAATTTTCATTTTCATCCTTTTACTTAAATTTTTAACATTACCATGAAATGACTCAGGATGTTTGAGAGTGGTTTCGACCTCATTGGATTTCATATGGGGAAACTAGAATTTTAGATTTCACTCAAAATTCAGCAGACTTAATGGTTTTCAGGGTTTCATGGTTTGGGGGTACAATAAATGCAATCGAAACTCCAAATGATGAGCAAAACTCCTGATCTAGATCCCATTGTGTTGGACGATATTGATCCAACATTAGAATGGGTGGAGGAGACTGAAGAACCTATGTTTGAGGTTGATTTTGATATCGACATGGTTTTAGCAGGGGATGACGCAGATTATGTGGTGGCATCAAAACTAGGATCAGTAGCGGCATCAAGGAAAGGCAAAGAACCAATGGAAGGCACTAGTCATGCAGGTCGACAAACTCGTGCTTCCATTAGGTCCGCTTCTATTGTCATTGGTGGCATTGATACTGAGGTTGCAGATCAGGCTGAGGCATCCTCAAACTCTGAACCAGATGATGTCTATGTAGCTCTTGATGATGATCCTATGTCTAGTAGTGGTGATGAACTTGATCATTGATCATTTGTACACTGTAGACTTGTAGTAGGCCAATGGCCTCATAGCTTGCAGCTTGCAGCATTGTTTTTGGACTTTATAGGCCATTTAGAGCCTCGTTTCTTATGTATTTTGCTCTTTTATCGATGATATGTATTGTAGTTGGTGTCATTTTGATATATTCACCTTTACATGGTATATAAATGAGCAAACTTTGCATATTTTGTCTCTATTGGCTTGGAATCATGGTTTTACATCTTAAAAATAGTTTTGTTTCAATAAAAATTAATTATTTAATGTATTTTTTAAAACCGGTTCGTTTAGACCAAACCAGTCCCGGTTAGACCGGTTCCGATCGGTAAACCGGTTCATTAGGTGGACCGGTCCGATCACCGGTTCCGGTTTTAAAAACATTGAACACACTAAGGTGTGATTAATGATACCTCTCCTGAAAATCTAACATACTCGGTGCCTCTGGCGCTGCAGAGTGCTGTGGCTCTGACGACTGCAAGGTCACCATTTTAAGTACAATTAAAAGTAGGGTTCTCAAGCAAAGATGGATGGGTACCTATCTCTCTATCGACCAAGCTTATGCTTGAAAGTAAATTTTAATTATGCAGAACTAACCTAATATGCAAATGCACAAGATGATTAGTTAGATTCAAGGATGGAAAACGCTTATGTTGTGATCTATCAAAGCCTTTAATCACCAAAATGAAATGTTCTCTTCACTAGACAAAGATTGAAAGATAAACTCTTAGCAATAATTAAACTACAAGCTTACTTCAATTTCTTTTAATATAATTATAACTTAGAGGATAAAAGCTTCTTCACAATTTAATATCAATTCCAATAGATGCTAAAAAATACTCAGTTTAGGAAACGAAAGGTATGCAATTTACCACAGTTCCATGAAAGGGTACTTAAAAATTACTTGAAGAATTCTCATAGGAGGTTTAATATGCAATAGATATCCAATAATTCAAGTAATTAAATCATGCTTAGAATTACTTTAACGATGAGCAATCTCAATAGATATGTTCAAAATCCTTAGCATGCAAAAATACTTTAGCAATTAAATTTCAAAATTATATACCATGAGGAACTGTGAAATTCAAATGCTAAACACTTAAAATAATTCCAGAATTAAAATGATTTTTCTTAAGTGACCCCAATCTAGAAAAAATTATTGTTTTCCTATAGTCAAACTTTAGAGATGATTTAAAAATATTGAAGTGTTTTGACTATAGGGAAATTTAAAATTCTTAACTCTGCAATTTTTCCCCTTAAAAATTTAAAGTCCCGAACCCCTAACACAAAAACCCCAATAAGGAACCTTAGATAAAAATTTATATTATTTCCTTGGCAATTTTAATGTGCTACGGCTCATGAATGATGATTAATTAAGTTTTTTAATGTGATAAAAGTAAAAAATCAAAAGGCTTAATGAATTGAATTTTTAATGGGCCAAAGGCCACATAAAAAATTAAAATTTTAATGGGAAAGCACAAAGTCTTCTTTTGATTTAATTTTTTAGAAACATCAAAAGCACATTAAAAAAGGTAAATTGATTTTTTTTTTTAAATTTTATTTTCAAAATCAAAATATTATTAAAAAAAGCAAAACCGAAAGGAAAAGCAATTAAAAAAGATTTCGATTTCTAAAGGGAAATCAAAGTCACACTCTACAAATGAAAATTAAAAAAAAAATTTAAAGTTTTCTTTTTTAATTTTAAACAAAAATCAAAACAAAAATAAAATGAAAAGAAACTAAAAAAATCGAATTTGTTGTTTTTTTACTCTAACCCTAACCAATAAATTAACACAAAAAAATAAAGTAAAGAAAGGAAATTGAATGTTTGTGTGCAGGCTTTGACGACGACAGTGGGGGAGAGGAAAAGAGCTCAGGCAACAAAAGAGGGAAGATGTAGGTCGGAGGAGGAGGGGCTCACAATAGGAGTTGGCAACGACGGCAACAATGCAAAGGGAGGAGCGAGGTTTAGAGTAGGCAACGACGGAGGGAGTTGAGGCAGCGAGCTCGAGGGAGAACGCAGAGGTAGATGAATCGAGCTAGGGCCGCAACAAGAGATAGAGCTGTGAAGAGGAAGGCACACAGACAGGTGAGGAAGGAGCTGCAAATTGGCAAGGAAAAGGAGATACACAACAAGGGACAAAGGTCGTAGGAGATGGAATGCAGAGCAGGAAGGATGTGGATCAGAGGGATGAGAAACGAGGACGTAGGAGAAAAAAGGAGAAAAGGAAAACGCAGAGAGGGAAAGAAAGGAAAAAATGCAGGCAGCGAAAAAATTCAAATTTTTCCAGAGAGGAGAAACTGCAGCAAAAAATGGTAAAGCCCAAGAATCCCAAAGATTTATAAAAAAAAATGAAAAATTTTCCCCATAATTAAATTTTAAGCCAACATATTTATGCTTTAATGTTTTCTCTTAGAAAAACTTCAGATTTGAGTTTGAAACCCCTCAGACTAAAAATAATCTTGAATAATGTCTCTGTAAAGTGGTATTGAGGTTAGATTTTTGCCTCCATGGTCTAGATCTGGCTTCAAATTAAACTTCTCCTTCAGATCCGCACCTGCAAAAAACGAAAACAAAAATACCCAGAACCTAGATATACAAAAATAAATAACATTCCAAACACCCAAGTTAGAAAAAATTCCAGATCTATATAAATTTTTTACAGATCTATGCACAAAGGTTGTAGATCTATCAGATCTGAGGAATATAAGTCCAACTCCACTCTCAGATCCGATAATCTTAGGCTCTCAACAACCAGATGCATCAATTTTTCCACAAATATTTAAACGATTTTGAAATTTGATAGGTACTAGCCTAAGAACACCCTGCAGAAAAATAATTTATTGTTAGATAAATCTTGGAGTTTATATGAGGTAGGCTCTTCAAAAAATATATGTTGAGAGTTGCCTGGTCCAACTGAGGACTATCCCCAAGCGCTCAACAAAAAACCTGAGAGATCTCCTGAAAACACTAGATCAACCATCAAACCAAGTACAGAAATTGAACAACAATGAAATTATGAAGAAACAGAGATACTTGCTACTTCGATCAAAATTAAAAATGTTACCCTAGATCCAACAAACTGAATAAGATACTTGTATTCAAATTATTCTAAGAGAGCTATTGATTGATAGTTTTCACATAATATTAAGCAGGGATTAAAACCATATTACCATAGATTCATGAAGAGGAACAACATCGCATGTTGAAAGCCCAAAGACTTTTTCATTAATTCAAAAAAGTATACAAGAGAGATTGAGAGCTTAGTATACGATTCAAAGATCAGATGAAAACACAGACTAACACTGACCTCTAATTTATAGGTAAAATCGCCAACGGCTAGCTAGCTTGATCCCTGTCAAATTAATCTTGACTGTTCATAAAGATTCAATTAATCTTTAATCATCACCATCGAAATTATTTAGTTCAAGAAAAAATCGAATTTTTCATTTAATTGATTTTTAATTAACCCAAAATTAATTATTTTGAGTTAATTTCCTCAAAAATTTGACTTTGACTTAACCACCAAGGCCCAAGGGTCCAAAATTTCTTGATTTCTTCAATATTCCCTTGGTCGGGGACCTCCAAAAATTATCTTCTTTAAAACCCACGAATTTCACCTTTCAAGAATTAAATTTTACCCAGGACACAAAATTAATTAAATTTCTGGCTTAGGATTTTAATTTAATTTGGCCAAAAATTTAATTAATTGACTTATGAGGGGATTGATTATTTTTCCAACCCTCTTACTTAGCCATGGTGTCTAATTATGAGGGACCATGCACTAAATATTTTTGACATCAAGATTTACATTTTAATACATGAAGGGGGAAACCCGTTCATTATAGATCCTAAAAAAATACCTATTTCTGCGACACAAAATATGATCTAGTAGACCAAGTGATTTGTAATAAAATAATCTATCCAATTAGCCAGGATTATTCCCAAATCACTTTTACATAGACTTGATCTAAAACGTTAGGACTCGCCTAAAATCTTAGTGACAAAATCCACCCTAGCTTTGGGGTGAGGGTGGAGGGAAACAAATCTGCCGATCATTTGTATCTAGAGACACAGATAAATCAATAAGACACAAATCCTCTTAGAATGGAGATTGTCACCAAAACCATAGGTTTACATAGGCTGTTACATACAGATGCAGTCATACTGAGATTATTTACATTTTACATATGCAGAACGGGTTGACATATTCAAAAAACTATCGGCTGATGATGAAATCTGAAAGGCGTGAACACTCGAACATGATAGATCCCTTTTGTGAAAAAAGGGATGTACTGCTATGGGGTCATTGACACAGAGTGGTCAACATCTGGCTCTACTTGGGGACACGTTGCTTCATCGAAAGAATGTGAGAATCCAGAATCTGCATCCAAGCAACGCACAAGATTACATAAGTAGCGTCCATCCAAAAATCATCATATAACATTAAGTACATGAAAGTAGAAGCTCTTCTATCATTAACAATTCTACTAATCATGAAAAGTAAATCCTAAAACAGAAATGAAATGCTAAAATGATAAGGTGTAGGGTTAGAAATACAATACAAAGGATGCCTTGTGGCATTAGATGTGTTCAATATAATGCATACTGAGCATTTGTCTGCTTTCTGGAAAATATGTGGGTTGTTTTTTGGATGTGCAATGCCGATCCTGCATATCATAGGACTATGTCTTATCCGAAAATCGAGTTGCTCAAGGCCATCAGATACATCGAATCGCTTCCTTCTGTTTTCTTCTTTTTCCTCTTCTTCTGGGTGGGCTGTGATGTTTTTTTTAAAAACCAGAATGAGTAGATTTTCTACTTAAATATGGCGTGCCCGTTTGTAAACAAAATCAGGATTTTATATAGTGATTTCTAGCATTCTAAGGACAGGTGATACGTCATTTGGTTTGCATACCCACTATACAAGTGTTCTCTGTAGTGCATATAAAAATTCCCAATCACAGGTCTCTTATCACTGTAAATTATACAAACCAAGATAAAATAGAAAAGACTAAAAGTCCAAAAGTCCAGAGGCACTGGACTGTTTAGGTCCAGCCCGGTGGAGACTACTTTGGCGTTCTTGTATAGGTCTTGTTTAGTGGAGTCCTTGTTGTTCTTGCTGATCTTCGCCATCGTGAGTTTAAGTTGCTCAATTTGTTGACGCAGTGCTTCCACTTCATCCTCCAGCTGACGGATTCAGTGCCTCTTCTCCAGCTGTCTCTCTTGCATTGTGAGATTCTTTTGTTGCTGAAAGTACATGCTGCATTGCAAATCCACCAGGCCTTCTTTAAACTCAAAGTGCTCCTACTCACAAGTGGTGTAGGTTGGTCGAATTCTCCTTTTAGCTCGAAGACTTCCAGCACACTGTCGTCCCAACGTCAACCTTCGAGTACCCGAAGAGCTCGACCAAGGATTGTCTGCTGCACTCTACTCCCTCAGATCCATCTTCTGATATCCCAGAATGTCGTAATTCTTTTTGTTCCCCCCGCTCAAGTCCAGGATGTTCTTGACCCACTAGTCCACCTCATGGGCCAACTACGTTGCCCTAAGGACATGTCCTAAGACCAGAAGAGTAGAAGCCTTCTCACCAGCTGCAGACTTAGAGCCGACCGAGATCAACCGGACTTCCTAATTTAGTGGAATAACATTACCAGCCCCAGCAACAACACCCTGACCGTCAATTACACTTAGGCTCACTGCACCACGAAGCTTCTCCTTCGGAACCACTACTCGACGGTCCTGGCCCTGGACACCCTCCCAGTCATGAAACTTGAGAAGTTTCACAACAATTGAAGTATCCAAGACTGTCGAATTCCGACTGTCCTCCCTTTGCGGATCGACTTCCAAACTTTTCCTGAGGGTCTGATCGAAAGTCCCCTCCAAGTTCAACAAAATAACACTTCCCGAGACTGCGCTACCCCTAAGGCCAGCCACAACACTTAGACCCGCGAATTCCTACAACTTCCCACCCAAAAGTTCCGACTCACTAGGCTCCCTGGGATTCTTTCAGTCTAGTCCCCACTACAAACACTTAGTGACCTGAGCTTCAACCTCAAGGCCTGTGCGGAGGCCACCTGAGCAGGAAGGAGCATTAATCCATGCAAACTTCTCCGACCGTTGTTCCTTATATAGTAGTAATAGGGCCGCGAGATGTTGCAGTACCTGTTGAGGAAACTGATGGGGCTATGATCTCGATGATCATCCATTAATTCCCAACCTTCTTAATTTCCCAACATTGATCATTGTCCTTCATTCTCCTTCTGAGTTTCCTCCCACAAGTGTTCAGGATCAATCTGTGTTCAGGAAATAAATGTTCCTGCTCTCTTCCCCTTAACCTGCACAAATAACCAGGGCGAAGGAACTGGAAACGTACTGAGAGAACCCTGTTATTAATAAAGATAGTACCTAGTTGACGATAACATACACGTTTTTGGTGAGAGCATAAGGACACGCCTGCCATGAGGCTCCTGAACAAATAAGGGAACGCAAGGAGATACTTTGCAGGGCCCAAGTGGCGGCGCAGTGAGGTGGGGAAGGAAGAAAAGCATGACGGAAGAGAGGGGAGGCAGGACAGAACAAAAGAGGGGCAAAACAAGGGAAAAGAAAGGGGAATGTCGAAGGGAAGGGATGGGAAGGATATATAGGGGAGAGGGGGAGCAAGGGGAGGGGGAGCAAAGGGAAGGGAGGCGAAGGGATAAGGGGCAGGAGGGCAGACCATGGAGTCAACCCAATAAATCTATACTCAAATTCCCTAATTCTAAGGTTTGTTATCACCCAAGCAAAGCTTAGAGCAGCCTCGACTATCTAGGAATTGTAAATCATTAACTAATTTATGGGATACTAGTCGTGCCCACGACATCATTCACCACGCTCCTTTCTTCTATCAACTGGCAAGCAAGGTTAGCTTGTTTGTTGGCTTCTTGATTATTTCCTCTTAGAGTATGGAAGAAGGTCACCGAATCGAAGAATGGGATCATCCCTTGGGATCTCTTGATAATTTGGTTTAAAATTGTATTTTTTGTAGATGAAGGATAGTTCATATGCCATATTATAATCATGGAGTCTCCCATTATCTGCAGGGTTTTTATTCCTTTCTTTTGAGCCTAGGTGAGGCCCAGGAACAATCCATACTATTCAGCTTGATTGCTTGTCTTCCATCCAAGCCCCAAGCATGTCTATTTCAATGATTCCTTCGAGATTAATGAGAATCCTTCCTCCTCCTGCCACCACAGGGTTACCTTTTGATGCTCCATGGAATTGAAGGGTCCATTTATTTGTGGATCTGAACCAGTCCACCAGAGCTTTCGAGGACAACCTCAAAATTCACTTCGCCTGAGAGGGAGAACTGTTCCTTGGAACCTGAGAGGCCAAGGGAGACACCCATAGGGCAAGCCAGATAGATTCAATCTTATCCAAGGATGGGTCAAAATCTGGTTTGTGCAGTTCCATACGAGCTGAAAGGGAAGCTATGGTTATTACCCCAACTGAAGGCCGAGACTTTTTAAATATTGCCTTATTTCTTGATAACCATATTTGCCAACAGACATATTTCGGAAGAGCCAACCACTTTTCTTTGAAATTGCTTTTGGCCTGAAAGGAGCCCAAATAGGATTTGGGCCAAGAGCTGAAGAAGATCAGGTGGTCCAAAGGCCAAATTGTTCTACAAAAAAGAGGCCGAAGGACCACAACCCAAACTTCTTTTGTCACATGACAGTGGAGAAAGAGGTGGGGGATTGTTTCCTCCTCGGATTCACATAATGTGCATCTTGAGCGGTCGATGAGTTCCCTTTTCTAAAGATTTTCCGCTGTAAGAATTTTCTTATGCGAGAGTAGCCAACAGAAAAAAATGACTTTTGGGATGGCATTTCTTTTCCATATTTCCCCCCAAATAGAGTTTTTTGGAGGTATTTGGGAGTTTCTTTCACTGTGTAGTTGACATTCTTCCAAGAGCACTTGTCTGCCTCTGTCAGAGCTATGTGGGCACATCTCCTTAACTTCTTTAAAAGATTTTCTCTTTGGATGAGAAGTGCCTCCAAGATATTTTTGAGCTTCCAACCTTTCCAACCTCCTTGCTGGTTCCACTCCACAATCTGGCCTAGATTTTCCTCCCCCCTACTGCACAAGAAGTTTTTGAGATTCATTAGGGGTAAGTCAGAATCGAAGGGATGGAGCCCCATAATTGAATCAGAGAAAATTTTGGTGGAGGCTCCATTTCCCGGCATTTTAATTATATTTTTGGTGATAATATCCATGGAAGAGGAGATCAATCGCTAGATGGGGGAGCCCATACCAGAGACCTCATGTCCCCCACTAACAATTCGCTGAGATGGATATTTAGCATTGATCACTTGGGACCACCATTGACTTGGCTTCGTGATCAAACTCCAGTACATTTTTGCTCCCATTGCCAAGTTAGATATCTCTGGATCCCTAATTCCCAGACCTCCATGTTGTTTCGGAGCTCTGACCATTTTCCAATTTACTAAACGATATTTCTTTGTTTCCTCATTCCCTCCCCACTTAAATTTTCTTAAATATATGCCCATTTGCAGAAGCATGCTCTTGGGGTCTTGAAGGGTAGTGAACTGATACAGAGGGATCGTCGACAGGATTGACTTAATGAGGATTTCTATTCCAGCATAATTTGGCCAAATACCACCCCAATTTGCAATTTTTGTTTTTATTTTATCTTGCACTTTTTGCCAGGCATGTGGTGTAGCTCGTCTTCGGAAGATTGGGATCCCTAAATAATTGAAATCAGTCCACTCCCGGATAGCTTTAAACCCTATGATTTCTTCTATCTTTTTTCCTCATGTCTTGAGATGTTCCAACCATTGATCTGGCTTTTATTATCACTAGTGGCACCTCCGAAAGCACTAAGAATCTATCTAAGACTTTCTTAAAACGACGAGTGATTGTAATCGAGGCTCCTCCCATCATAATAGTATCATCCACGAACTACCCATGATTTATACTTCTGATGCCTTCCTTGTAGCGGATGCCAGGGAGGTTGAGTGAGACTCTTTCAAGCTCCAGTTTCCGACTCAGGGCATCCGCGATGATAATGTATAAAAAAGGAGAGAGGGGGCACCCTTGTTGGAGGCCCAGCGAGGCTTTGAAGAATCCAACCGCTCTTCCATTTACCAACAAAGCAATCCAAGGGGCGACAATACAAGGATTTACCCATCTGATGAAGGTCTCATCCAACCCCATTTTCCTGAGAACTTTTAATAGGTATCCATGCCTAACCCAGTCAAAGGCATTTTCCATGTCCAACTTTATAATCATACCTTGATCCCCCTTGCGCCAGCTTGAATCTAGAGCTTCCCCCGGGTTTTCAGAGATCAGAGAGGGAATTAAGGCTTAAGGCGATAGACCAGTAGCTTTGAGAAGATTTTGTAGGAGACATTGCAAAGGGAAATAGGGCAAAATCTGCAGAATGAGAAGGGGTTTGATTCTTTAGAAATTAAGGCTAGGAAAGAAGAGTTTATGCCTGCCCCCATCGCAAATATTTTGAAAGAGTATCCCACTAGTCTGCAAGGGTCTCTCTTGGTAACATCCTAGAAGGAGTGATAAAAGCTTTGCTGTGAATCCATCTGGGCCCAACGCTTTATCTGGGGGAAAGGGGTAAATTACTTTTCGAATTTTCTCCAACGTCAAGGGGAGGTTGGCGGTAGTCAGAGAACTATTCCACTCCTTCGTCACCATTTCAGGGATGCTCTCAGGAAAGTAATCTTCGTTGGCAAAATCCCAAGTATTATCCTTTCTATAGAAATTTTCAAAATGTTCCACTACTGCTCTTTTGATTTCCTCAAACTTATTGATCCTCTCCCCCCCATGAGTTATTTGAGTTACATTATTTTTTGATTCCCCGACCTTGGCTTGTTTGTGGAAGAATTTAGTGTTCCTATCCCCTGCCTTAAGCCAAATATTTCTAGATTTTAGTCTCTAGTATTCCTCTTCCTTTCTTAGTTTTGTGTGGAGAGCCTTTAAAGTTTCTACTTCCTTACAAAGATCTGATTCCTGCATCAACATTGTTTCCATTCTCCCTTGGATTGCAACAAGTTTCCCTTTCATGTCTTTGATGTTGTTCTGTCTTTACGATTAATGATCCTTTAGCCAATTTTTGATGTCACCTTTCAGTGTATGAATCTTGGACTCCCAGATGGTGATTGGGCTTCCATCAATCCAGCCAGCCCAAGAGAGGGAGACCATTTCCAAGAAATTGGGGCCTTCCAGCCAAAGAGGAGAGAATCGAAAGGAGATAGGGCCCAAATCCAAGGGCTAAGAGATCGCTAGGCTGATCCGGTGGTGGTCCAAACTGGCCCATGACAAGATGGAAGATTTGAGGCTGTAATTCAGGCTTAGGAGGTTGCTAGCAACAAGGAAATGGTCCAGTCGACCCGCCATATGATTTAGCCCCCTCTTTTGTTAGTCCAAGTGTACATAAATTTTTGAGGTTTGACATCGAAAAGGTTCAGGTTTAGGATGAGGTCCTCCATGTATTCTTGCTAGGCATCCCGAGTAATGGAGCCCCCTCTTTTTTCATGGCTGCCCATTGTTGTGTTGAAATCTCCACCAAAAATGCAGTTATGCCTGAACTCTGTGTCTTTTAGCTCCACTAGGGAACCCCAACATTCTTGTTTTTCTCGAAAATGTGTGGGCATGTATACATTGACCACTGTGAAGGGATGTTGTTTCTCTTTAATATTAAAAATAGTTGCTATCCAATGTAATAGGTCTAGAACCAAGAGTGAAAACATAACTTGCAGTAGACTTCCGATCATCAGGGTCACCAGCGCAATCAGAATCAGTGAAACCAACCAATAGAGGAGATGCTTCTGCACTGTAATGAATCCCAAACTAAACTGTACCTCGAACATAACGAAGTATTCTTTTAGTTGCTTTCCAATGACTTTCATGTGGGTTTTGTATAAACTGAGCAATAAGGCCAACAACAAAGGAAAGGTCAGGACGAGTATGGGTCAGATACAAAAGTTTTCCTACAAGCTGACGGTATAAGGTAGCATCAACTTCAGGGGAAGTACAAGTGACTGAAAGTTTGGCTCCAGACCGAAAGGGGGAAGGAGTTGGCTTACAATCTTCCATGTGAAAGTGGCGTAGAAGATCACAGGCATACTTGGACTGGGAAAGGAAAATACCTTCCTTGGGTTGCAAGACTTGAAGACCAAGAAAATAATGCAAGTGTCCTAAGTTTGTCATTTCAAACTGCTTTTTAAGGCTGGACTTCACATGGTTTATAAGGTTGGGATCACTACTAGTAAGGATAAGATCATCTACATAACAAGAATGATAAGAGACTTACCCACTTTCTTGGTGTAGACAGTATTGTTAGAATGACACCTAGAAAAGCTAGTATCTAAAAGAAAGCTATCCATTTTGGCATACCAAGCCCGAGGGGCTTGCTTGAGACCATAAAGGAATTTCTTAAGCCGACATACAAGGTTGGAGTCTATTTGTATAAAGCCAGGAGGTTGTTCCATATAGATTTCTTCATGCAAGTCCCCATGCAAGAAGGCATATTTAACATCCATCTGATGGACTACCCATTTGAAAGAGGCAACAAGGGAAAGAACAAGGCGGATAGAGTTCATTTTGGCAACAGGGGAGAAGGTTTCAATATAGTCAGTGCCTTCAACTTGTGAAAATCCCTTAGCAACAAGACGAGCGTTATGTTTATCAACTTTTCCATTTGGTCCAAACTTGGTTGTATAAGCCCACTTACATCTAACAAGTTTTCTTCCCTTTAGAAGAGGAACAAGATCCCATGTATCATTTGCAAATAATGAACGATATTCTTCATTCATAGCTGCTTCCCAATTTGGATGGCCTGAAGCTTCTGCAAAGGTGTCAGGATCATAATTTGTTGAAGCTTGATCCAGTAAAGAAGAGGCTCGATTGCACTGAGAATGTGTACGTCGCTGATCTGTAGGATCACCTGCAAGAGAACCTGCTGCATCCCGAGTAGCACGAACCCATTTTGAAAGCTGAGAAGTTGAAAGAGGGTCTTGAGAAGGTGGGGGAGGATTGTCATCCTCGCTGTCATCATCTAAAGCAGAAATATTTTCAGAAATAGAAGGGATAGAGAAGGTGGAACATCCGCCAAACTAGGCTCGTAGGCCGATATATTTTCAGCAAACTTTACATCTCTTCTAATGATAACATTTTTGGATTTAGGTGAAAGAAGTCTATATCCTTTGACATCTTCAGAATATCCAACAAAAATACATTTTTCACTCTTAGGTTCTAAGGCTTTATGTTTCTCATTGGGAATATGGGCCCATGCTTCACTTCCAAAAACACAAAGGTCACTTACATCTGGTTTAATTGAGCTCCATGCTTCTTCTGGAGTGATATTCTTTAAAACCCTAGTAGGAGGTCGATTTACTATGTAATTTGCACAGTTAATTGCTTCTGCCCTAAAATTAAGACAATCCTTTAGATTGAAGCATACAATTAGCCATTTCCTTTAAGGTGTGATTCTTCCTTTCAACTACACCATTTTGTTATGGAGTATATGGAACAATATGTTGCATTTGAATTCCATGTTCAGTGCAGAATTTGATGAATTTGTTGTTAACATATTCTCTGGCATTATTAGATCTTAGCTTAAGAATTTGATGTCCAGATTGTTTTTCAACAAAGGCCTTAAAGGCCAAGAACATGTTAAATACTTCACTCTTGAGTTTTAAGAAGTATACCCAAGTGCTTCTGGAGAAATCATCAATGAAAGTTAAGAAATGCTTGTAGCCAGAGAATGAAGCGACAGAAGTGGACCACATAAATCACTGTGCACAAGCTGTAAAGGGGCTGAGGCGTGCCAATAGGCACGTTTTTCAAAACTGTCCCGATGATGTTTTCCGAGTACACATCCGGAACAAGCACCATCTCTGCAAGATACCATTGGAAGACCTGTCACCATATTTTCTTTACATAGATTTTGAAGGGAGTGATAGTTTAAGTGACCAAATCGCTCATGCCAAAGTTTGCTCACTTCATCATTATGAGCAACAAATACCGAGGGAAGATTTGATGACCCAAAGTTGTTAAACTTATACAACCTTGTAGAATCATCAGCAATGTCAGTAGCTAAAATTTGTCTAGGATCTCTTAGGTCCTTAATTACAACATCATGAGGTGAAAATTCAACGATTTTTACCTTCACCTGGATGAGTTATCTGATATACAGATAGAAGGTTGCAGGATAAGGTTGGAACACATAATACATCATTAAATTGACCATTGCCTAGATGAATAGTTCTAGTCCCTACAACACTAAGAGATCTATCATCACCAACATATATATTTTTGGTGTTACAATCATTTAAAGAAGAAAACATGGCTTTGCTTTTGCCCATGTGATAAGAAGCTCCAAAATCAATGAGCCACTCATGAGAATGAGAAGAAGAAGATACATTTAGTGCATAATCAGACCGAGATGCTTGACAACCACATGCAGAAAGTGCTATTCCTGAAGATGCGGTTGAAGTTGAAGAGTGCTCCAAATGGATGTTATACTTCTTCATTGCTGCTTCCAAGGCTTCCATCTTCTTAAAGCATTTGGATTCTAAGTGGCCATCTCGATTACAAAAGTTGCAATGTCTATCAGTTTGCTTCCCTTTGTTTTTATTTGCCTTATCATTTTGTTGAATTGATTTTTCATTTTGAGACTAAAAGTGCTTAGGACCCTTGGTTGGTTTAGGACCATTCTTTTTAGGATGCTGCTTCTTAGGATTCTTTGAACTTGGTTGTTGCTGGGCGGCTAAGGCTTTTTTAGAAGAGTTTCCAAAATTAAGAAAACCAAGATGTAAGAGTTTTTTTTGTTCTCTTATTAAAGAATCACAAAAGGCATCAAAAGAGGGGGACATGTAGTCTTGTCCTTGAGAAATAAAGGCTTCTCTAGTAGAATGGAAGGTGGAAACAAACACAAAGTAGGCTGGTCCCAACTTGGTAAGAATGGAATAGATATGGCTACCATCTTCTTTCTTAACATTAACACCTTCCAAGAGAAGTCTAAGGGTCTTGAACTTGGACAAAAAATCTTCAATGTAAGAAAAATTATTGGGGTCCAACGTAAGCAACTCATTTTCGAGTTGATGGGCTCTAATTTCATTTTTAATTCCAAAAATTTTCTTGAGTTGTTTCATTGCTTCATCAGGTGTATCAAGTTCTGCAATATGGAATCTGAAGTCTAGAGAAATAGACATCCCTATCAACCCACGTGCTTGATCTTACCTATTTTCCCATTTGGCTTGCTTATCTTTATCTTTAGGTTTAGACTCTTGGCCTGAGGCTATTATATAAAGACCTTTACTTCTAAGTAAATCCTCCATGTAGGACACCCATTGGAAGTAGTTGGTGCTGTCAAGAATAACTTGGCATAGACTTTCCATTTTAACATAAACTAAAGTTGTAGATGATGAAACTAAGCGTTCCAGTGGATAGATCTCTAAAAATTAGGCTGATTAAAAAAACAACGCTGAAAACGGCTTCAGGATGAAAATATTATGGCCTTTTGAAGAAAAGTTGTTGAAGATGCCAATGAAGTGCATGAATGTGCGGAAATGAATGATAATGTTATATTTAGAAAAAATGCCCCCCTTTCCAAACTTAATCTAATTAGCTCACTTAAGAAAAAGATTTTATGTGACCCACTTTTATAAATAAGTGAAAGTCACTTTTACAATGGTACTTTATGAGCTACTTACTAAATTGTAACTTAAATAAAAGATAAAGAGACTTTAGAATTATAAGTGACTCACTTTTTATAATGGGCGAGAACACTTTTACATAAAGTAACTTTAAAACATAAGTTACATGTGCTTTTTGAAAAAGTAATTCAACAAAAAGAAAGACTTGAAAGACTTGAACCCAAGACTTTTATTCTCATAAAGTAATTTTAGACCAAGTGAGCTAGTTTCAAAGGTTAGTAATTTTTGGAAAAGAGGAAGGGTTTTTTTTTTTTTCTTTTTTTTTTAGTTACTGAAGCTTTGGGGTGCGTGCTTACTTGAAAAAGCCTTTTTTGCCTACTAAACAAAAACCACACAACCCAACATGGACATGCAAAAAAACCAAACCTTATGGTTTGAAGTTATCTTTCGCCAGAAACTAAAATATTTTATTCAATGTTTCTGATTTTCCTAGATCACACTAAGGCGCAGCGAAAAAGAGCATACGCATGAGAAAAATCCTTCCTTTCTATTTCTGAGTTGCCCAGATCACACAGAGTCGCGGGGCAACAAGCATAAGCAGAAATGAAAGGTATAGATCCAGTAATAAAAAACAAAGAGCTAAGAAAACCAAAATAAACAGAGAGAGGAATAACTAAAACTGCAAATAAACATTGTATACCTCCAGATCTTAAAAATGACGTAGCTAGGGCTACCAGAAACCTTTTCGCGTGAAACGAAAGGGGTTCCTCACTAGAACAGATGCTCTTAACACAATAGAACAGTCCTCTCAGCCCGAAAGCAGTCCAAAACAGTGGATCTAGGAAACGACAGTCGGATGCAATTGTATCGGCTTCGGATTTGGATCACCAACGGATGCAACCCTTAAATAGCCTTGATACCATGTAGGAATTTACAGGGTAAGTTCCTCAGATAAAACACCAAAGGACATCACTCACAAACAGATCACAGATCAATACACCAGTATTCTTGATGTGGTTAAAACCCTCAAAAAGGGAAACAGTCCACGACCTGAGCCAACGCGACCACTTTAGGCAATTTATTAATAAAAGAAAGAAAATTTACATAAGCTTATCTCATGAACGGTCACCTTACAAATGACCCTCCATGCTCTTTAAATAGAGATCATGGACCAATCGGGTGTTAAGCCACAGATCAAGTGTTTGTAATACCGAGGAGAGAATGAACCGTCGGATCACTTCATGTCTAGAACATATCGTGATCGTCGGATTGTAAGTTACAAAAGTACATAGTAAAAAAACACATTTTACCTAACTCTACACTAGACCAAGTTATACTTAACTAATTCCTATGTGTCGGAATATCCTAACAGAAATTAGTAGGGTAAAGGGGTTTTAAAACCCTCAGAATGTCAGGCTCAAAGAGAAACAAAGATAAATGATGCAATCCATGATGATCCAAATGAATCGAACCCTCTTGTATTTATAGATTTCCTTGAGGGGATTTTTCTCCTTAATTAGTTGAGTGAAATTCACATCAAATCCCAACTTTGGTGTATTTTTTCCTAAGTTGCCCTAAACTTGCCCAAACATTGTGTATTTGGGGTTTTTTCTCCTTTATTGAAGATTATAGCCTACGGGGATCGATAGGCTACTTCATCCCTTGGGCTAGTTAATCTCTCGTGGACATTACATACAATGAAGATGATGCCACAAGGCTAATTTCTTGCTAGTGTTCTTACTCTCGGACAATCGCACCAAGCCATCATCCATTTCTTTAGCATTTTTCAACTCAACAACATGTGGAATCAAATTTTCCTTTATGTAATCTATCAAGATCCTCTTAGCCTTTGCTTCATTCTTCTTATGCTTGGATTTCTCCTCAAGGCCTCTTGGTTCTGAGACATTTTCTTTCACATGATTTTGAATCTCATTTTCATCCAAGATAGAGTATCATGGTCTTCCAATATCTGAAAATTGTAGCACCATCCAACCTCCCTTCTAATTTGAGACTGAGAACCATCTTGACAAGAGAACTAAAATCTATACAAACTATTGAATACCGACATCTGAGGCTGAAATCAATGGATGATCTTCAACAAAGCTTTGCTACCATGTTGAAATTCTATAGCATTTGTAGTAGAATACAAGTTTTGATCTGATAATCACCCCCTAATGATTTTTAATCAATATTTTTCATGCCACTATTATCATTGAATAACTACACCTAAAAACCTCAACTATAAATTGTTGAAAATAAGGGTACCAAGGAGGTGTTTCCTAGTCCACTTATCCTTTTGGCCTAGGAAGACACATTAATGACCCTTTTGTCATGTGACATTATGAGTTTATTAATGTCATGGAGCAAAGTACTTTTTATGGGTGATGTGCCATGTACTTTAATTTATTAAAGTCACAAAGTGCTATAAAATGACTTTATGTGAAAAGTAAAAAGTACACCTTCGAATATTAAAGTGACTTTTATGTTTTAAAAGTGACTTTATAAGAGAAAAAGTGCACATGGTACAAAACATTAAAAAGTAATAGGACGCTCATTAATTGAGGGGGACCACATGAGGGAGGGGGTCAAGTGGGTGCTCATCCATTGATCTCATGGCCTGAGATTTACTCTCAGCCCTTGATTTCAAGGGTTAGGGTTCTCTGACTTTAGATGACAAAAAGGGATAGAGGAGACTCATTATTCTCATGAGATTTGAGAAGAGGAGAGTAAGGAGCTTGAGAGGAGGTTCAGGTTGCACAGGAGTACAATGTACAACAAGAGGAGGACAACGTACAACTAGCTCGAGTATTTAGCTACAGTTTGGCACGCATCCTGAGATTCTTGGGTAGAGGTTTTAGGCTGAGTTTCCAGGGTATATAGGCTGAGATTCAAGCCTAAGGCCTGTGCTGATTGGTTAAGTAGCTAAGTGAGACTCAACATATTTCTGGTGTAAGGGTTGTTCGAACCACTGTTATTCTGCCATATTTACAGTCATAGGGCTGAGTGTTAAAGGAGACCGTGTCTCGGTATATTTGTAGCTTGGATCACAAACTTTGAGGCTCATTCAGCGTGATTCCAGGAACAAAATTGCATCAGACTTTGGCACAAATTTCTGAGAAATAATTCTGCTATTCCTAGCTCAGATTTCGAGGCATTGTCAATGATTCTTGTGCACAAAATTCAAGGCATATCATAGTTGTGTTTATTATTTTGTGAGGGCTCGAATTCCTTTGTATTGAGAGCAGTGACATCACCAAAAACAAGGGAGATAAGTACACCTATTTTTGCTGTGTAAAATTTTTCCTCAAGAGCAATTAAATCCTCCATTAGAACTGGTTTTCCCCTTGTGGGTTTTTCTAGGGTCATTAGACCAAAATCCCTGTGTAAAAATTGTGTGTGCGCTTGTAATGTTTTCCTCGTATCATTGGAATCAAAATGAGTAATCTCTCTTGTTTCAAGTATATGCAAACTAACATTTATATCACCTCATGTAATGTAGGGTTTGGGCATTAAACCTTATGCAAAAACTGGAAACTGGGTTGGTGCTACAACAAACAAATTTTCTACATAAATGCAGTAGAAACAATAAAGATCATATAAATATACTTACCCACAATAGACACAATATTTTTACCCTCGGAAACCTAGTTCGAGAGAAAAACCCAATAATCTTTTCTTAGGGATAAATTGTCTTTTCAACAAGTTTTACAACTCATTATTTGTCTAGAAATTTGAGCCAACATTTCAAGTCAAATCACTAGTCAAACTGTTGCTAGTCAACACTTGTCAAACTGCTACTAGTCAACACAGGTTAAACTAGTAAAAAATCAACTCTAAAATCTGTAGTCAAACCTTGGCATGTGCGGCCTATACTCAAACTTGGTCTATGGTCAAATCCTTGCATGTGCAGATTGTAGTCAAACTCAGTCAAACTGTGTTCAACGTTTCATTCGTGCAGTTTTACAGAACAGTTAACTCTCTGGTCAAAGCTTGGTCAAAACCTTTACACGTGCAACCTTCAAGAGTAGAAGTAAAATGATGAAAAAAGATGAAGATAAACATATTTCTTCTTAGCTGAATTTCTCCTCCACTAGAAAAGATAAGAATGAACTTGCTATGTTGATGAGTGTCTCCTCACATGCACGTCTATTTATATAGAGCTCTAATGTTGAGTGGAGACCCATTAAGAAGCCTCTCATCACAAGAAACCCCTTCACTTAATGAGTGTACATCACAACTTAGCATTAGACTAGAATTGTTTATTCCACTAAAAGGTGAAAACCCCCATTAATTAAACAAATCAAACCTACTCTATAAAAAACGGATCACTCCATCCCAGAGCAGACAATGTGAGTACCATGGATCAATCTCCCCGAGGTAGACACTAGAGTTAATGGGAGAAATATTGCCTTAGGCCATTCACTCCTAAACAAATTAGCATGGCCCCATGGGTGAATGTATCATTCCCCTTAGTCAAATTAGCATGGCCCTGTGGGAGAATGTCTGCCTGATACTGCAAACTACAAAAACATCAACAGGTCAATGCCACTTGGTTTTTTTGGAAATAAATAGATTTAGAATGTACAACTAAAGCCTATGCAAGTTGGGATACAAGTGCTATTCTAAGTAACTCCCAAAAATAGTAAGTTGTAGTGAATTGTGCATATCTTCTGACTTCTTGATTCAAGTTAAATGCCATTGGCTTGTATGAAAGCCCCATAGTCCATGCGCTTTGCAAATGTTGAACCCAATGCTCCTCTTGGTCCTTATATACTTATTAAGTAGTAAGACTTGGAGAAAGGGCACATCTTGTATTCCTTTTAATGTCAGGTTGGCCAAGGGTGGTCTCTTCGATAGGCTTTGTTTGGTTTATTCATGCTCAGAGATCATCCAACATATTTTTTGGGAATGTTGATTTGCTAAGCTCTTTTGGAGTTGGTTTGATGATCACCATAGTGTACCACTGCAGGGTAGGGTGCATTGCTTTGTTTGGGGATGACTATTCTCTTGTTCTTGATGCTTTCGTCAGCCTTTGGCACTGCTTGGGGTTTGTGGTGTTATTTGTGTCGTGGAAACTCAGGTGTACGTTTATTTTTGACTATGAGATTAGCTCTTTGTTTTCTTTTAGTTCTTTGTGGAAAGATGGGGTTCACCACCAATGCTTGGAAAATAGAGCCTTGTTGATAAAAAAATACACAATGATTGATTACATAGTGTTTTGCTTTTATCTTTGCTTTAGTATCTCTCAAAAAGAGGTTATGAAGTTCATTGTATATACCCTTATGCCATCAACTTTTTTCATTGTAAATATAAGGTTTATTTTTCAAAAAATAAAGTAAAATAAATACCACCAACATCATATGAAAAAAGACATCCAAGGCTATCATAGATCAAAGTTTAAATGAGTGGGTTTGAAATTCGAGTAGTTACAATTTGCACAAGTTTAATCTCTGAGGAATTGCTAAAAATAGAAGAATTTCATAAATTTGTCATAACTCCCTTTTGGTGGATCCAAATCACTTGAGACAAATTACATCATGGAGAGGATGATTCATATTGTTACAATGGTAGTGGCAGAGCTATGGGTAGCAGTACAAGATGTAGCAGTGCAGATGATGATGGGCAGTAGGCAGAGGGAGTGACGTAGAGGCTCAGCGAAGTGCTAGAAGGGCACAGTTTCTGCTAGGGCAAAAATCTGCTGGAAAAGTACGATATGTGTAGGGGAATTTTCTCCTTAGAGAACTTTCCGCCAGGAAGTTCGAATTTCTCACTTGCTAGGCAGTTGTGCTAAGCAGTGACTAGAGGAGTCGGTTCGACAGTTGGGTGAGATGGCATCGCATGGGCTTAGAGAT
Organism: Pinus taeda; assembly: GCA_000404065.3. Classification (NCBI taxonomy): domain Eukaryota; kingdom Viridiplantae; phylum Streptophyta; class Pinopsida; order Pinales; family Pinaceae; genus Pinus; species Pinus taeda. The sequence goes on from APFE030278062.1 coordinate 60,058, forward strand.
CAGGACAAGTTGGATGGAGCCTCCAACAATGTCATATGGAAGACCAAAATCTTAGTTGTTTTGGAGGAATATGATCTCGAGGCCTACATCAATAGTGTTGTAGTTGTTCTTGCTGAAAACAATCAAAAGGAGAAGTACAAAGCCGAGCAGGGGAAGGCAAAGAGGCTCATTCTCCATGGAGTTCAAGATCATGTGGTCTCACACTTGCAGGGCAAGGATACAGCTCGAGAGATGTGGGAAGCCTTGTCGTCTTTGTATGAAGGCTCTTCCGAACAATGAAAGATGTATTTACTATTTAGAGCAAAAGTTGCAGCAGACCTTGATGTAGAAAGAAGGGGTGAACCTCTGTCTTCAACGTCTTCATGACACGAGAGACCAGCTTGCTGCAGTGGGGTCCACTCCTCAGCCAACCGCGATGGTGAGGATAGCCAACCGCGATGGTGAGGATCATGCAGAAGCCGGAATAGCCGGGAACTGCCGGAACAGCGAGGAAAGCTGACTCAAAGGGCAGAATCCAGAACTGCTGGGAACAACTGGAACTGTCGGGAATTGTTGGAACAGCCAGGAAAGCTGACGTAGAGGGCAGAAGCCAGAACTGTCGGGAACAAACCAGAACTGCCGGAAAAGATAACGCAGAGGGCAGAAGCCGGAACTGCTGGGAACAACTGGAACTGCCTGAACAACCGGGAAAGCTGATGCATGTTGAAGTTTCTAAGTCTAATAGTTAGAAACCCTCCATGCACTTTATTGATTTATTCCTACCTACTTGTTCTGTTAATTAACAAGTTCTTTACCATGTAAATACTGAAAATAAATACAAGTGCATGCTCAACACATTACAGATCATCAACTGAATGAAACATAAACAAGCACACAAATGACACCGTTATTTTTGGACTAATGTCCCCGGAAATACCCAATGCGGGAAAACCGGTGCAACTATCTGAGGGTTTTATTATTAAGCAGCTCTTTTATGAGTACACTGGGTGCCAAACTGGCTAACCCGACAGAGATAAAAAATTTGGCAGCAATACCTCTCTTCAGAAACAGGTATTCGGAAAACTTGCTCCACGAAATCCCTCTCTAGCACAATCTGAAGCTCAGTGTTAGCCCTGCTGGCCTCTGCGTTAGCCTAAAACCCTCTGCGTCAGCATACTGAGGCTCTGCGTAGCTTCTCTGGCTTTCTGCGTTACTCCTACAGCCCCTGCGTGGATGACGCATGCTCTTCTGGCTCTATGCAGCCTCTGCTGCCTCTGCGTGGCTCCCTCTGGCTCTTTGTCTGCCTCTCTCTGCTTCTGTGCTGGTCTCTTGGCACTGTCCCTACCTCTTTGCCTCATACTCATTGCCCCTCGCTGCAACTGATCACTGATTCTATATGTCTTAGCAAACCCCACTCTAGAGAATAGAATGACTGATCACTCTGGTGTTTTCTCCAAATGACTCTCAAGCCTCTTCTTATACTTTTCTTGTTGACAGATCAACGACCGAGATTAAGTCCCTAATCGACGGATAAGGTTAGATCTGGCTTGATCCACGTCTTTTTGGACTATTCTAACACAGTTTTATATTAATTCACATCAATATTTTAATTTCCCTAAGTTTAGATGTAGGGACTCCATTAAAAATATTAATTATTTTAATATCTCCCAAACTGTTTAGAATCTGCCCAAACCCTTTCTGGGTATTGGAGATCTCATGTGCCCTAACCTCTCCACCAAATTTCGTGGGCAGAGCACATCTGATGTTACACCAAATCAACAATGCAGAGGGTATAAGCTGGAACTACCGGGACGCAGAGGATATAAGCCAGAACTGTCAAGAACAACCGAGAACTACCGACATAGCCAAGAAAGATGACGCAGAGGGCAAAAGCTGGAACTACTGGGAACAACCGGGAACTATTGGAACAACCAGGAAAGTTGACACAAAGGGCAGAAGTCAGAATTGTCGGGAATTGCTGGAACAGCCGAGAAAGTTGACGTAAAGGACAAAAGAGGTGACATAGAAATAGCTGGGGTTAGCCAGTCTTGTGCTGGATCAACTGGAATTCTGCCAAGTGAAGTGAGGTAAAACTCACTCAGATTTTCTGTTGGTATTTTCTCTGTAAAGGATTGCTAGATGAGCATCCTAGATTTGTATTTAGATATTTCTCCTGCATAATAATAAAATCCTCAGAGCTGCTGCACTAGTTTTCTCGCATTGGGTTTTTCTAGGCACTATTGTGTCCAAAAATAAATGTGTCCTATGTATCTTGTTCTTTGCTCTGTTTTCTGTTTCATGAGATCAAATATTTAATTAGTGTAGGCTGCAAAAGTAATTTGCTTCAGTATTCAGAAGAATAACTTGATGAAAAAAATCAAGTAGGTGAAGTAGATTCAGATTTGCTGCAGTAGGAGTTCCTTGGACTAGGAATTTTCACACTAATTCTATAAATAAGGAGCCCTATACATTGGATGCCTAAAACTAAAATCCTAATGGCTGCCATAAATAAAATAATAATGATAGTCTCACAAAAATATTTTTATTGGTGGTAAAATGACCCTATTTAAGGATGGGCTTGGCATAGGAGTGTAGAGGATTTTTTCCTCTTTCTAACAAGTTATTACACGCCCCCAAATTCCTTATCATTGAAGAGAAATCAATTTTTGAAATCAATATATGTCAAAAATTGTCAAACTGTCCAAGCCGACTTGAGTAGGCTCATAACCCTTGGAAAAGAGATGTGTCCCTTCAGAATATGGAAAAACTACTATAAATATAAACCTAAATTCGTCCAGTCAAGCTTAGATTTTTCGGTGGAGACAAGACAAGAGGTAGAGAAGCAATCGCAGCCTAGGAAAGCAAGGAAGACAAGTTTGTGGAATTTTTCTTGGGTTAAATAGTCTCCCACAGGTTCGCGCTAGGAGTAGAGAAGTTGTCGTAGTTGCCATGGTAGAAGCTACCGTAGTTGCCTCGTTGAAGCTACCGTAGTTGTCGTGGTCGCAGCTGCTATAGTTGCCATGGTTGAAGCTATCGTGGGTGAAGTTGCCATAGTTGTCGTGGTCGAGGCTGTCACAGCTGCCGTGGTCGAAGTTGTCGTAGTTGCCGTGGTTGAAGCTGTCGTAGTTGCCGTGGTTGAAGTTGTTGTGGTTGAAGTATTGACTTTTTGGGATTGGACAAATAGAGTTTGTTGAAGTCTTCTCTTGAAAACATAATAGGGCAGAGTTGGAGAACTTTGTCAAGCAACATATTGAAGATTTGTGGAGATCATTGAGGACCATGATGCATTGAAGCCATGATGAGGTAACCTTGGAGATTTTGTTTGGGTGACATGAAGAGCAGTGGCGATACCTTCTAAGAAGACAATGTTGTCATTGATGACGTGATGTGGAGACTAAGGGAAGGCATAGTTGGAGATTGACAAGGCCCGTTGAAGAAGACATTGGGAGCCGTGAAGTATAACCAAATACATCTTGACGAAGTAAAGTAAGGGTTGAAGCCTAAGAGGTTGGAGCCTTGAAAAGACAAGGTTGGCGCCTTGGAGGATAGGGTTGGAGCCCTAGAGGATCAGAGTCCTCAAGAAACCAGGTCAGAGCCTGAACCAGATATAGGGTTGGAGTCCTTAAGGTTGGTGCCTCAAAATTGACAAGGTTGAAGCTTTCGAAGTCCAAGTCGGTGCTTGGCAAATACAGGTTGGAGCCTAGGAGTTTGAAGATCGGTGTCTTCATCTAGGGTTGGAGCCCTATATATGTTGTACTTGATTTATTGTAAAGAAGATATTAATAAAAGCATTTATTCTTATTGTTCATTTTGTGTTCTAAATATAACTAATCTAACTAATAAAAGTAACAATTGAAAAGAAATATTGGTTTGCCCCCTTAGAGCCAATACCTTCACTCAAAGCCTAACAGCTTGAAGGTTGATCCTAAAGATGTCTCTTCCTCAACCATGAAAACTGAAGACAATCAAATTGAGAAAGTTCCAGTGTTCAATGAAAACTTTGATGTATGGAAGGTAAGCATGAGAAATTTCTTAATGGTTCAAGGTGTTGGAGTATGGGAATCAGTGATTACTGATAGGATGATGAACAATGAATCCAAGGAGTACGATACAAGAGCAATGAAGACAATTTTGAATGGGCTACCAAATTCTATAAAGGCCAATTTGGAAAAATGTTCCTTAGCAAAAGATATATGGGACAAACTTCATGACCTTCACTCAAAAGGAGCATTGACCATGACCTCTAGTCAAGAAGATGATGGAAAGCAAGAAGGAAATCCAGAACCCATCAAGGAAGTTGAAAATAAGAATGATGACATCAAGGGCAAAGAATCCCTAGAAGAAGAAGAAAGCAAAGAAGACTTTGAAGAAGATCTCCTGACTAAACTTATAGCTTCCATGGAAGAGATTAACGATTTGAAAAAGGACAATGAGGAACTTAAGAAGAAAGCGCAAGATGGTGACCAAGAGAAGACAAGGAAGGAAGTTGACCTTTTCAAGCTTCAAGTACAAGAAAGAGATGAGGAGCTCACCAAACTTAAGGAGGAATTTCATCAAAACAAAAGAAAGCATCATGAAGAAGTCATATCCATGAAAAATCAATTGGATAAGGCAAAGAAAAGGGAAGAAACTTTGTCAAGCGACCTTGAACAAAGACTCAAGAACTTGAACAAACTTGAAGCAAAGATTGGCCAATACAAGGAAGAGGTCTCCTCTCTTAGATCTCAATTGGAAGAAGTAAGGAATCAAGCACAAGGAGTTGAGAAGGTGATGGAAGCTTTGACATTCATAGAAGGACAAGTTGATGAAGCAAAAAAGGAAAGAAACACCATGATGTGCCAACTGGAAGAAAATGATGATGACATCACCAAGTTAAGATTAGAAATCACTTCTCTGAAGGCCCAATCATGTGAAGCAACCAAGATGAAGGAAGAAATGGAGATCATTCTATCAAAGAGGGATGAAGAATGCAAGAAAATGAAGAAAGAAATTGCAGTGTTCCACAGGGACTCGCCCCCCCTTGGGGTCTAGTTTCCTAGCTCCCCCGCACTCCGGGGACTTGGGGACGAGAAGGGGTCGTTTCCCCACACTCCCAAAAAATAGGGTACACAGGGGGACGTTCCAGGGGGACATTTCCTTGTGCTGAGGGGTTGTTTCCGAAAAGGGAGTCATGAGGGGTCGTGGGGGGTCGAGGGGCCCGATTTTTTTAAATAAACTTTTGTTTATAATTAAAATTTAACATTATTTTTAATACTTTAGGGTTTCAGTTCGTGTTTTTATAAATTTAATTCATTATTCGCCGTGGCCCCTCACTCCATTCGCAAGACGTTCCTAGTTCCTCTGCAGTAGAGAGGAATTGGTCCACATATAGCTTCATCCACTCTATTAAGAGGAACAAGCTTACCTCTAAAAGAGCGGAGAAGTTAGTTGCTGTGCACAGTGCCCTACGTCTTAAGCATAGGAAGGCACCTAAGTATTTGAAGGGACCAGCAACACGATGGGATGTTGATCCAGAGGATGATGCACAGGTAGATATGGAGGAGAGACTTGATGAGAGACAAATGGGGTTGGTGCCACTTAGCATGTCTGAGAATGCTAGTGATTCAAATTCAGATGGTGATATGGTTGATCCTGATTTATTCATGCAGCAGCTAGATGTAGAGACTAGCGTGGCATTACCTTGAGGCTTGAGCAAAATTATGCTCGTTTATCTTTCAATATGTTGATGTTCTTATGTTATTCTGACTCTATAAAATTTTGACTCTTGATGTATCAGACTTGACTTTTTATACTTTTATGTCAATATTCACTGTTCAGTATTCAATGTTCATAGTAGGAAGTGGAACATCAATATGGTTTAAACTTTAATCATAATGTATGATGTATGATTATAAATTAGAATTTTAAATTTATATGATATTAAATAATGATATTCATATCAATGATCATGCTTTGCAGCTTTTCAATTCAAACCCAATTGTCATAGTGGACTCAATTTATAAATTATATTTTATGTTTATAAGTTTTTAAGACCCCGACGTCCCCCCACGTTTCCTAAAAATTGGTGGGGAGCCTTTGCATAGGCCGCTCCCGCGTATCCTCGCTCCCTCGTCCCCTCGTCCCGGAACCTTGGTGGAACATTGAGAAATTGTCTTTCTTGAAAAGGAAGTTGACTTGCTGAATAAGAACTTTAAAAGTTCTCAAACCTTAGATGACATCTTAAGTCATCAAAGGTCTCCCCTTGATAAATCAGGTCTTGGCTATGCAGGTGAATCCTCAAGCAAGAATGATAATGCTTCAAACATCAAGGATGTGAGGAAGCCAGAAAGAAATGTTGATGCTCCCAATTCCAGCAAAGGCAAGGAGAAGAGTCACGACAACTATGGAAGCAATCCTACTCCAAGGAGAATTCCAGATGGAGTCAAGACTACAAAAGGTAATGAATATCATCAAAGAATCCAAAGGCAAAAATACTTCAGAAGTACATCAAGGAAATCTTCATCTCCGAGGTACCATAGTATATTTCTTGGTTATTGTTATTCTTGTACAAACTTTGGGCACATGGAAAAAGATTGTAGGGCATATCACAAAGACAAATATAATGGTCCCCATCAATCTCCTAGAAGCAATTTTGCAAGAAGAAGTCATGATTACTCATTCATAAACAAGATGGAGTGCTTCAATTACCATAACATTGGACATATGGCACGTGATTGTAACTTGAATTGGGTCCCTACACAAGCTAGAATCATGACAACCAAGCCAAAAAAGAAAATTACAAAAATATGGAGAAAGAAGCAAATTGGATCCGAAAGTCACTCGGACACTCTAGCCAACAACATGTGTTGTTGATTTGATGTAGACATCAAGATGTGATATCCCAAGTGTTTGATGATGAAATTCTCCCAAAAGGGAGACCATGCATATAGTTAGGGGGGAGCTTGGCATCATTCTTGCAGAAGCTATCCATGAAAGGGCCCTATGAAATCCTTGATGAGTCAGTCCTGGACAATCATCCTTTGATAGATCATGTCTCGGGAGCAATTCCATTGAAGAACATGATCCCTTGCTCATCCGATGGACTATTGTTGAAGATTTCTTCCATTTGATCACTAAGCAAGTAATCTTTCTTGAGGTAGAGGAGTTTATGCAGATAGGGGGATTTGGTTCATCACATGTATACACATCTATCATGGACCTCATTGCCAGAAGGAAGAGCATCATGACACGGGGAGTAATATACCTATGAAGAACTATTATTGATGAAGAAAATATGATGAAGAGACGCATCTTAATAGGGGGAGTACTTGGGCACCCTGTTTGCCATTGATGTCAAAGGGGGAGACCGTTGGTCAAGGTTGTCATTGATGCCTTAAACCCTTTCATGATGTTGCCCTAACTACATGACAACCCTAAGCACATTTATGCCCTCTATTGGTGATGCATGATCTAAATGCCCATAATACTCTAGAATATGCCCTAGCCCTAACACATTGATGCAAGTCCTAATACTTATGATGCCCTTAAGATACATGAATGGAAGCCTATGTGTATGAAACCATAATCCTAATGAAGAAGTCCTTGCCCTAATGTCCATGAAAAGCATTAGATCATTGATGATAGAGCCTTAAATGAAGATGGCCATGAATACATATTGAAAAGGCACCCTAATCTTGTTGATGCCCATGATACCTTTAAAGGAGCCCTATTCCTAATCAGCTTGATGACCTAATTCTATAAATAAGGAGCCCTAAACATTGGATGCCTAAAACTAAAATCCTAATAGCTTCCATCAATAACATAATAATGGCAGTCTCACAAAAATAATTTTATTGGTGGTAAAATGACCCTATTAAAGGATGGGATTGGCATAGGAGTGTAGAGGATTTTTTCCTCTTTCTAACGAGCTATTACACGCCCCCAATTTCCTTACTATTGAAGAGAAATCAATTTTTGAAATCAGCATATGTCAAAAATTGTCAAACTGTCCAAGCCGACTTGGGTAGGCTCATAACCCTTGGCAAAGAGACGTGTCCCTTCAAAATATGGAAAAACCACTATAAATATAAACCTAAATTCGTCCATTCAAGCTCAGATTTTTTGGTGGAGACAAGACAAGAGGTAGAGAAGCAACTACAGCTGAGAAAAGCAAGGAAGACAAGTTTGTGGAATTATTCTTGGGTTAAATAGTCTCCCACAGGTTCGCGCTAGGAGCAGAGAAGTTGCTGTAGTTGCCGTGGTCAAAGTTTCCGATGTCGAAGCTACTGTAGTTGTCATGGTCGAAGCTACCGTAGTTGCCGTCGTCGAAGTTGCCATAGTTGTCGTGGTCGCAGCTGCCGTAGTTGTCGTGGTCGTAGCTGCCGTAGTTGTCGTGGTTGATGTTGATTTGGGGTAGCATCGGATGTGCTCTAGCCATGAAAATTGGTGGAGAGGCTAAAGAACATGAGATTTCCAAAACCCAAAAGTCGTTTTGGAAAATTCCATCCGGATGAGGAGTTATTAAAATAATTAATATTTTTAATGGGTTCCTAAGTCTAAACTTAGGAAAATAAAAATATTAATGGGTATTAATAAGGATAAGGATGAGAAGCTTCTAAGAGACGAGGATCAAGTCTATTTTAATATTAGCCGTTGATTTGGGACTTAATCTCGACCTTTGATTCATCAACAGGAAAAGTATAAGCGAAGACTTGAGGCTCATTGGAGATACACCAATAGATACTCAGTATCCCAAGGAAAATCGATTTTCTCAGAGAGGAAGAAAAATAGATTTCAGAGGGAGAGTTGCAGGGAGGAGGAAGAGGGGGTGACTAGCAGCAATCAGGTTGCTCAGAAAGGGTTATGCAGGAGCTCTAAGAGACAACGCAGAGGGAGACGCAGATCAGGGATGCAGTGAAGGACGAGGCAGCGCAGAGCCAAGCAGGATGGCACAGTTAAGGAAGGAAGTCCTCCAAGGTGTCAAAAAGTCTCAGACAAAGGTCTCAAGTGTTTTCTCCCAGTGTCTATGTAAAATCTTTTTGTAAAAGTGATTGTTGCTGAAGATTAATAAAAACCCTCCTTTATTGCACCGGTTTTCTCGCATTGGGTTTTTCCGGGGACAACTGTCCAAAGATAACTGTGTTAATGTGTCTGATTCTTGTGCATATATTTGTTCCTGTATAATGGTGTGATATCTGCAGTATAATTTATTTTAATATTTACTGAAAGGATTTCATAAATAACGTATTGAGAAATAAGTAGGTAAAATAAGTCAGTTGCTGCAGTAATAGAATTTTTGTTTAGAAATTTTCACATGGTATCAGAGCAAAGATTTAGAGATAGGAAGGGAAAATCAGTGATGGGTCAAGGGCATGATGCAGAGGCATCCACATCAGGAGAGTCATGTAGATTTTCAGAAGAATGCACAAAAGATAGAAATTTCGATTTCTCTATGTTGGCTTCCAGATTGGAAGAAGAATTTTCTTGCGTAGCAAACTCTGCATCGTCAAGGGTATGGTATATAGACAGTGGAGCCTCCTGACATATGACAAGAATCCGGGAATGTTTCTCTGATTATCAGGAGGAAAGAATGAATTTTCTGATCACCATGGGGAATACGGCAAAGTGTACCCTAGTAGGGAAGGGTACTATAGTTTTTCAAACAGGAACAGGAGAGTGGTTCCGAGCTACCTATGTGCTGCATGTGCCAGGACTGGGGATGAGCTTACTTTCTATATCTCAACTTCAAAGCAAGGGCTATGACGTTTTATTCCTTAAGGAGAAAGTATACGTCAAACACTCGAGTTGGAAAAAGAGGTGCAGATCGGAATCAGAAGTAACAGGTTGTACAGTTTGCAGCTAGAATCACCAATGGCACTAATAGGCAGTAATGGAGACAAGGATTTGAATGAACTATGGCACAGACGGATGGGACATTTGCACCATGGGGCTCTGAGAATTCTCAGGAAAACTGTAAAAGGAGTTTTGGATCTTAGTACGAAATGAGATGATGTTTGCAGAGGGTGTGCTCTAGGCATGTATGCCAAAGCAGCGTTTCCTAGAAGTAGCAATAGGGCCAAGAGTGTGCTAGGATTGATACACTCAGATCTCTGCGAACCTATGTCCATAAAAGCTCTTAGTGGTGTCGAATACTTCGTCACCTTCATCGATGACCACTCCAAGTAGGCTTGGATTTATTTTCTGAAAACCAAGGTTGAGGATTTCGGTCGATTCAAACAGTTCAAGGCTCTAGTGGAGAATCTGACAGGAAAGAAAATAAAAATGTTGCACTCAGATAATGGTGGAGAGTATGTTGATGAGGACTTCACCGATTTTTGCACTAGGGAGGGCATTAGAAGAGAGCGGACAACTCCCCAAAATTCCTGTGGGCAGAAGCATGCATCACGACAGTCTATGTCCAAAATAGAACTCCTCATAGGGCATTGGGCAAGATTACTCCAGAGCAGGTCTTCACTAGGAAGATACCTGAAGTCAGTCATTTCAGGATATTTGGGAGTTCAGTGTATTGCCATATACCCGAGGAAAAGAGGAAGAAGTTAGATCAAACTGCTGAGAAAAGATATCTTGTGGGATATAGCGAGAATGCTAAGGCATATAGAATCTATCTTCCAGGGAGTAGGACGGTAGTAGTTCGGCGACATGTGAAGTTCATGGAGAATAGGGCCTTCAGAAAATATTGAGAAATGCCTTTCGAGGAGCAGACAAAAGATGAGCCATTGGTCAAACTACTTCAACCAGTGGAAGCCATAAATTTTCCCTCAGAACATGAGGAACCAAAGGAAGAGGAAGAGCTAATAGATATAACCACTACCAGAGGAAGAACGAGTCGGGAACTCCGACAGGTTCTACAGGACGCAGAAGATTTCATTGGTGCACCCAGGAACAGTAAAAGGGAGTGAAGACAACCAAACAAATATTAGGCCTTAGTAGCTTAGGTTGGGGAACCTTCTAGTTTTCAGGAGGCCATTCAGCATCAAGTTTAGATGGATGCGATGGTAGAGGAATACAACTCTATAATGGTGAATGATGTTTGGGAAGTTGTACCTAGGCCTCAGAATAGATCAGTGGTAGGTTCAAGATGGATCTACACGATCAAATATGCTGCAGATGGCAGTGTGGAAAAATACAAAGCCAGGTTTGTGGCTAAGGGGTATGCTTAGAAGGAAGGAATAGACTACGAAGAGACCTTCGCCCCAGTAGCCTGGTATACATCTATTAGAACTGTGATATCTCTTGCAGCACAGATGCGGTGGGAGATTCATCATATGGATGTCAAATCGACATTCTTGAAGGGGGTGATAGAAGAGGAAATATACATTGAACAACTATAAGGCTTTGAGACACATGAGAAGAAATCTCATGTATACAGATTGAAGAAAGCCTTGTATGGGCTCAAACAGGCACCTAGAGCATGGTATGGTCGAATTGATGGCTACTTGCAAAAGATGGGGTTCGTCAAGAGTGATGCAGATCCCAATCTCTACTATTTGGTTGTAGAGAAAGAGCCTCTAGTCCTAGTATTAGATGTGGATGATCTCTTTCTGATAGGATCATCCAGACTCATCGAGGACTGCAAGAAGAATCTAGCCACAAAATTCGACATGAAGGATTTGGAATAGATGCATTATTTCCTAGGGTTTGAAGTTTGGCAGCAGAAAGGTGAGATATTCCTTGGTAAAGGGAGATATGCTACAGAAATCCTGAAGAGATTTAGGATGCAGGACTATAAGCCTATGGCTACTCCAATGATTGCCAACTGGAAGAAAATTGATGCATCAGAAGACAAAGATGTTGATCCCACCTTATACAGGCAACTCATAGGGTCTCTGATGTATCTGGTCAATACCAGGCCAACCATTTGTTACGCTGTCAACACCCGCAGTCAGTTCATGGTGGAACCGAAGAGGGTGCATTGGGCAATAGGAAAACATGTTCTCAGATACATATAGGGAACAATCGAGTATGGACTCTTGTACACCAGAAGTAATGATATCAGACTGAGTGGGTTTATTGATGCAGATTGGATTGGAAGTTTAGTAGATCGGAAAAGTACCTTTGGGTACTGTTTCAACATTGGATCGGGGATGACCTCCTGGTGCAGTAGGAAACATAAATCCATAGTTGTGAGCTCAGCTGAAGCGGAATATATGGCCGCTAGCACAACTTCGTACGAAGCCATATGGCTTAGAAAATTGCTTGTGAACCTATTCAAAAGAAGGATGGAGGCGATCGGGATCATGTGTGATAATCAGAGTTGTATCAAGCTCTCTAAGAATCCAGTATTTCATGATCGGTCAAAGCACATTGATATTCGGTGTCGCTTTGTCAAAGACTATGTCCAACGAGGAGTTGTACAGTTGAGGTACACTGCTATAGGAGAACAGGTAGCGGGCATCCTTACCAAGGCCCTTGGAAGAACCAAGTTTGTTTATTTCAAGGAGAAGATGGGGATGATAAAGAATCCATTTCAGTAGCAGAAATGGATAAGTGTTAGGTGTTGCAGTGCAGTAGTTAGCAGTGCTATGGGCAACATGATGCAGCATTTGAGAGAGAGTTGCAGTGTTGGAAGAAAGGACCAGCAGTAGCATGGATGCAGAGGGAGCTGAGTACAGATGTAGCAGTGGCAATGGCAGAAGCCATGGGCAACAATACAGGAGGCAACAGTGTAGAGGATGTTGGGCAGCAGGCCAAGCATCAACACAGGTACCAGTGCCGGATGATCAGGGTGATGTTCAGTGGTGGAGCATTACTAGAGCACATTCCTCGCTAAGAGGGAGTGTTGATTTGGGGTAGCATCGGATGTGCTTTAGCCATGAAAATTGGTGGAGAGGCTAAAGCACATGAGAACTCCAAAACCCAGAAATTGTTTTGGAAAATTCCATCCGGATGAGGAGTAATTAAAATAATTAATATTTTTAATGGGTTCCTAAGTCTAAACTTAGGAAAATAAAAATATTAATGGGTATTAATAAGGATAAGGATGAGAAGCTTCTAAGAGACGAGGATCATGTCTATTTTGATCTTAGCCATTGATTAGGGACTTAATCTCAGCCGTTGTTCATCAACAGGAAAAGTATAAGAGAAGACTTGAGGGTCATTGGAGATACACCAGCAGATACTTGGTATCCCAAGGAAAATCGATTTTCTCAGAGAGGAAGAAAAATAGATTTCAAAGGGAGAGTTGCAGGGTGGAGGAATAGGGGGTGATTAGTTGCAGTCAGGAAGCTCAGAAAGGGTGACGCAGGAGCTCTGAGAGATAGTGCATAGGGCGACGCAGATTAGGGATGAAGTGGATGACGCAGTGAAGGATGGAGCAACGCAGAGCCAAGCAGGATGATGCAAATAAGGAAGGAAGTCCTCCAGGGTGTCAGAAAGTCTCAAAGAAAGGTCTCAAGTGTTTTCTCTCAGGGTCTATGTAAAATCTTTCTGTAAAAGTGAGTGTTGTTGAAGATCAATAAAAACCCTCCTCTGTTGCATCAGTTTTCCTGCATTGGGTTTTTCCGGGGACAATTGTCCAAAAATAATTGTGTTAATGTGTTTGATTCTTGTGCATATATTTGTTTATGTATAATGGTGTGATATCTGCAGTAGAATTTATTTAATATTTACTGAAGGGATTTCATAAATAACTTATTGAGAAATAAGTAGGTAAAATAAATCAGTTGCTGCAGTAATAGAATTTTTGTTTAGAAATTTTCACAGTTGAAGCTACGGTGGTCGAAGTTGCCATAGTTGTTGTGGTCGAAGCTGTCACAATTGCCGTAGTTTCCATGGTTGAAGCTATCGTGGTTGAAGCTGACGTAGTTGCTGTGGTTGAAGTTGTCGTGGTTGAAGTGTTGATTTTTTGGGATTGGACAAATAGAGTTTGTTGAAGTCTTCTCTTGAGAACATAATAGGGCAGAGTTGGAGAACTTTGTGAAGCAGCATATTGAGGATTTGTGGAGATCATTGAAGACCATGATGCATTGAAACCATAATGAGGTATGACATGAAGAGCAGTGGTGATACCTTCTAAGAAGACAAGGTTGTCATTGATGACGTGACGTGGAGACTAAGGGAAGGCATAGCTGAAGATTGACAAGGCTTGTTGAAGAAGACATGGGAGCAGTGAAGTATAACCAAATACATCTTGATGAAGTAAAGTAAGGGTTGAAGCCCAAGAGGTTGGAGCCTCGAAAAGACAAGGTTGGTGCCTTGGAGGATAGGGTTGGAGCCCTAGAGGATCGGAGTCCTGAAGAAACCAGGTCGGAGCCTGAACTAGATATAGGGTTGGAGCCCTTGAGGTTGGTGCCTCAAAATTGACAAGGTTGGAGCCTTGGAAGTCCAGGTCAGTGCTTGGCAAATACAGGTTGGAGCCCTTGAGGTTGGTGCCTCAAAATTGACAAGGTTGGACCCTTGGAAGTCTAGGTCGGTGCTTGGCAAATATAGGTTGGAGCTTGGGAGATTGAAGATCAATGTCTTCATCTAGGGTTGGAGCCCTATATATGTTGTACTTGATTTATTGTAAAGAAGAAATTAATAAAAACATTTATTCTTATTGTTCATTTTGTGTTCTAAAATATAAGTGAGCTAACTGGTAAAAGTAACAATTGAAAAGAAACACTGATTCACCCCCTCCCTCAGTATTTCCAACAAGTAGTGCCCCTCCTATAACCTTAAGGCCTCAAGAGAGGTCCCATTGGACTAGGGCTAAAGATTAACCCCTTGGCAAGGTGGGAACAAATTTACTGTCAAGCTTGGTTAATCTTCCATCACCCCTTTATCCATGCTAAAGTCCAAAACAAAGGGTAAACACCTAGTTGCAAAATAATCAAAGTACCTTTTGAATAGCAGCCCACCTTCATCCCAGAGGAAATGCCCGATGGCGAGAAATATGTGGCTGTTGCAGATGGTGGAGACACATGACATGTCATCATCAAGGAGTGAATGTCGAGGGCTGCTAGCCTATGTCACAGGGTTAGCTAATTTTGAATCTTCATGTTCGAAATCCAGCGAACTTAAAAAAAAATATCAAATTCGTTCAAATTCACGTGAGAAATTCACTGCCATTTTTGTGCAAGAAAGGGTCAAAGGGTAAAAGTCTTTTAACTCTAGTTTTTTTCCCATTTTTCCTTACCTCCTCGGTCAACATGTGAATCGCTTGCCAAAACGGACAAATTCTCTCCTGTCTCGACTACTCCTAACTTTGACATGTGCATTGCTTTTCCTCCCAGGTCCTAATAGACTACTAAATAACAAAAACATTATTGTATTTATTCCTTTCCATCTCAATAGGAAAGGAAATGGTGATAGCGATGGTGATGGGTAGAAGCTGTTTGGTTTGTGATAACGCGATGGTGGTTGTTTTGCGTGTGTGAGTAGTGCTTCCTCCTATGACGTTGATATGGTGGTTGTTACGCATGAGTGAGTATTCCTTGCCCTTTCCGCTGATAATTAGATAAGATAGCCGTAGGTCTTAGGTATACGATAATATACATTGTCTTAAATATTATTATAGCATGTTATAAAGTTTTTTTATATATTATGTAATTTAAATTTTTTATGTAATATGTGTGGGGACACTTAATAAGTTATATAGTTAGAATTATATATTTTATATATCATATATATATATCTAATATATTCTATATATATATATTATATTCATATATATATATATCTGATATATATATATATTTATATTTATTGAGAAGAAGAGGAAGAAGAAGAAGAAGAAGAAATTATTTTAACATCCACGAGGCTAAAGATGACCTATGGGACAGGTTGCTTCTCCATCTAGCTCTTGTATTTGGTCCTTTTCCTGTGAAGTCTCACAATAAACGCTCCGAGCTTCTCGACAAACCCCTCGTTGATTAGATTATCCCAAGAGCTAGCTGCCAGAATATTTGCATAACTTCCCAGCTATCTTTGAAGGCCTGGCATTCTAAAATGAAATGCTATTTTGTTTCCACTTTTCCGGAAGTCCAAAAAATACATACTCTTTCCTCCCACACTTCTTTTGGTCTTTTCCAGTGCCCTGTTTCACAACGGAGTTGATGAGAATTGGTCCTTAATTAAGCAATAAAAATTTTGGCTCTCCAAGAAATATTGACCACTATGTACACTTTTTGTTGATGATTATGAGTGGGATTAAACTCTTCAATATAGGACTTTTTCTTTCTCCCTAGCTCCTTCTCCCGAGTACGTTTGTGGAACTTATCCATAACAAAAGCTTTTAGCTCTTTACTGTTTATGGGGCACATGCTCAAGCAAATACCCCATTTACTAAACCTTTGTTATTTTGTTGCATCCAAGTCTTCTTTCTTTTGCACAATATGTCATTAAACACAACCTTAGGCCATCTTCCCTCTTACTTTTGCTCAATTTTTTTTAAATACCTTATGAATCGCACCATAGCAATTGCTTCAATAGGAGCAACCCCTGTTTCACTTAACAAGATAGCATAAGAAACTGCACTTTTAATTTTGAATTTGTTTGTAATCAAACGTTTTTGAAGTTTCTCAATTTGTTTCCATTGCATGTCGGATGTACTATTGGCCCACCGTTGACAACAATAGAGAATCACCAGAATCACTAAAAGCCCAAAAAGAGTTAGAGTGGTTTTCTAGTCCCATAACTCTACCTCTCTACGCCTATTTTGAAAAGCATAAAATGCTTTCCAACCCCCCAAAGTTCTTTTCTTTCTACAACCATTCCAACTTAGATTTTTGTCGAAGTTAATTCCAAGGTATTTGTAATCCACAACTTTTTCCAGAATGCTGCCTTCAAAGTAGAACTTATGCTGGTTATGTTTTCTTTTATTAGAGAAAACCACTACTTTCGTTTTGTTAATATTGACTTGCATCCCCACCCTTCTACAAAAACGCTCAAGAGAAAGTAAGTGCTCTTGCAAACCAAGAGTAGATTTAGCAATCAGAATGAGGTCATCTGCGTCATATATAATTATAAATTAGTGATTTTTTTATAAATAAGTTATATATGTAAAATATTACTATTAATTACTAGATGTTAAAAAGTTTAATATATTTATGTATAATATATATTTGTGTATAAGATAAAGTATTATATATTGTAAATGTTTTGGTATAGGTAATAAATTCTCTATTTAATAAATTAATAATATAAATCAGTGTTGAAAATATTGGTATCGGCAAAATATCGACGAGGGTCTAGAAAACATCTTATCGGCAATATCGGCGAAAATATCGGCAAGCATAAAAAATGCATAATATATTCATTTTTTTCTTCACATTTTTAAACATATAAAGCAATAACAACACGAAATAAACACATTGGCACATAAATATGAAGAAGGCACTGATATATATGATGTCAAATAGAAATGATACATCAAAGGCGATACCAAAGCCTGCTGATCCCTGATAATTGTCCAATCAAGGACTCAAATGTGGAGAACCAATACAAAATAACATCACATATATAAAAGTATCTCATCATCATGAGTTATATGTAGAAAAACAAATAAAACTAGCAACTATCTATCTGAAATCACTGCACTCTCCCCCTTTTACGGGAAAACATGATGGGCTGTTTGCCAGGCCTGCCCCTAGTAGTAGGAGGCCCTGGCGCTGCCTCTTCACCTAATGTCAAATAATGAGTGCTAGGTATGGAGCTGTGCTCTCCTATATCTATAGTATATGGTGTTGATGCTGATGCTACCACAATGTCCTCCTCCTCCTCCTCCTCCTCCTGCTCCTTCTCTGAGCGATGTTCCTCCTCTGAGTCCTCCTCCTCTTGCTGCCCCTGTTCTAATTGATCATCTGGGTCTAACCATGAAGGTGAGTCCTCCAAGATGGGCTCCTCAGACTCCACCCTCCACTGAGACAATATATCAATATTGTTTAAGGAAATGGCATCTGGATCCATTGTGCTTCTATTTTTCTCACTTGAAGTTGGATATTGTAATGCACATACAATAAATCATTGAGGCGTGCGAACTCTTGACACTTGAAGGTCATAAATTAAAAATTAAAAATTACAATAAGTGTAATTGCTCAACTGAAGGCTAGAGCTCAAAGTTATACTTGTTGCACTTTTTTGCGTGTATTTTCTCAAATACACTCCAATTGCGCTCACACCTTGAAGAGCTACATGTTTGACTCAAGATTCTTATCGCCAATTTCTGCAAATTTGGTGCCCTTGCACCATAGCTTTTCCACCAAATATCTACAACAAAATAAAGAAATAAAAATTCAAAAACTTAAAACATAATTAAACTTTCAAATAAAAGATACATAATTGAATTTTAAAAATTAGAATTATAAGTAAGGAAATTCTAAATTGAAAATTCTAATTTCTAATGAGTGATGACTTGTCACTTACGTGGCATGAAAAGGGTCCTTTCCCTAGTAGTATCATCCATAGTTTTAAAACTCCGACTCCGACTCCGACTCGGCCAAGGATCGACTCCGACTCCAACTCCGAAACGGTAATGACTCGACCGGCTCGATTTCAATGACTCGGTCGTTGTAAAAAATACATTAAATATTTATTTTTTTTATAAAAAAACATAATTTTA
>APFE030278062.1:79687-101119 GCA_000404065.3 Pinus taeda
GAAATCTAAAATTCTACTTTCTCCATATGAAATCCAATGAGGCCGGAACCACTCTCAAACATCCTTAGTCATTTCATGTAATGTTAAAAATTTAAGTAAAAGGATGAAAATGAAGATTAAGGAGAATGTCACTTTTACTTTAAGAATTTAACATTACCATGAAATTTGAATAGCATATCAATAGTAGAGAGCATTTGAGTGTGTTAAATAGGGTTTGGGAGGGGGAAATGGACCCCAAATAACATTTAGCTAATTCATAAAATACCTTGAAGTCCAAACCAATCAGCAAACCCCTTAAAATTTCATTAAAATAATGTTAAATTGTTGTTTTAGTGGGTTAGGGGCCGTTGTTTGTGACTCGGCCGAGTCAGTATGGGAAACGGCCGAGTTGGCCGAGTCAGCCATGACTTGGCCAACTGAGCCGTTTTTTGTACCGAGTCACTTCGGAGGGCAATGGAATGGACCAACTCGGCCGTTTCCGTTTCGAAACGGCCGTTTTTTAAAACTATGGTATCATCAATGCCAAATAGGCCAACACAATCCCGATAAAACTATATCTCGTGATTGATTTTGCCACGAAGCTCAGGATCAGGCACCATTCTATGAATACAAGAATGGAGCCCTTCCATCATTGAGGAAGAGTGTTGCTGCATGAATGGATCGATGAAGCATCCTTGTCCACTGACTATCAATCACATCCCATAACATCATATGCCTATCAAGGCCAGCGAAACCTTTGTGTGCATAATAAGAACGAATGGCCTCCTTGGCCCTATCCATGGCCTCATGCAAATAAGCCATTGTAGGCTTCTCCCCATCTACCAATTTTAGAACCTTTACTATAGGTTCACTAACTGGGCATGCTTCTTCTACTCCATGCCAAAAAGTGTCAGAGTACACCACTTTTGCAATGGCTCTCCTGTCTTGTCTCCCGCTGTATCTACAATTACGCTAGTCATCAAACACAAACATTTGCTTCAACTAGAACTAACATTGAAGCAAAGAGTGAAGAGTAATAAAGTTTGTGGCAAAACCTGTGATCGCGGGACACTGCAACTCCTTGTTTCTAGTGAACCTCCTCATGAGGCTAAGAACAAAAGCATGGTTACAAATAAACTTGGGGATGCTCCTAGCCATGTTAACCACCTCCTTGATGAAGGAGAGTTTCCCCATATCCTCAAGCAACAAATCGAGACAATGTGTTGCACACGGAGTCCAAAACAATGTGCGATGCCCCTCCATAAGCATCTTGTCGGCAGACACATAATTAGCTGCATTGTCTATTATGACTTGCACCATATTCTGCATACCAATCTCCCAAATGAGCCCATCTAACAATTCACACATCGTTGTTGCATCTTTGATATGTTCTGATGCATCCACTGATTTAATAAACATGGTACCTTTAGGACAATGTACGAAGAAATTTAGAAGTGTCTTACCCTTCCTATCTGTCTAACCATCAGACATCACTGTGCATTGAGAAACTTCCCATGTTTTTTCAACTCCGCCAATCAAGAGTTGATGTCTTGCTTTTCTGCTTGAAGAATTGGCCCCCACAACTCCTCATATGTAGCACTTTTGTACCTTGGGCCCACAACAGCAATAGCATCACACATTGGCTGCCAAAATGGATTGGTTTTGGTGATGCTAAGAGGTAAGTCACTCTAGAAAAGACACCTCCCCATGACTCTATTTGCTTCTCTTTTTTTTTTAACAATTGATTTTATGCCAGGTTGTGCTCCATGTCCTGTTTGTGGAACAAAAAATGATGACCTCACACTAGCAATAGCCAGTGTTGTTGTTGAGCCCCTCGCACTACCCTCAGCATCAAAATCAGAAGAAGATATCCTGAAAGATCTACCGGCACGTTCAACCTTGTTTCTTTTTGTCTCTTCCTTCTTTATGTCTTTTTCATCAATTGCCTCAAAAGCTTTTCGTATAAGCTCCGGACTAGAAACTGTACAAATCCCAACATCATGTCCAGTGAGTCTAGCCAGATGGTATTTCAATCGCGTAACCCCTCCTGTCATCCTGGTCCCACACAATTTGCATGATAGATATGCCTGATTTGTCCCACCATCAGGGTCCCCATACTCCCAAAATGGGTCCAAGGCTTTTGGCATATTTGAATTTTGTAGTGAGCTAACTCAAACCTAGGGCACCAAAAAAAAAATGGAATTTATAAGTAATAACCACCTCATTTTACAAAATATTTTTTTTGCTACATTATTTGCAATGTGAATTCAATGAAAAATTATAAATGACAATAAGAGGGTGCATTTGAAAGTTAAAAAAAGAAATGGAGTTTGCTGTCCAAATATGGAGAAAACCCTTGCATTTGCTCATGGGCATAAAAATCATAGCAAATGGAAAAAAAAGAAGCAAAATGTTTGTAGGAAAATAGGCAAGCAAGAATAACCCTAAAACTATCAAAAAAAATCATTAACATAAGGGTTTATTTGAACATACCTGTTAATGGAAGAAATGAAGATTGTCTCACTGTTCTTCAATCCTTGATCAACAAAATATTCGTTGTTGGTGGCGATAATGGCTATTCAACCCTCAAATCCTCCTTGGCAGCAAGCACAATGCTCTCCCCTTTCTTCTCCAGCAATCAGAAAACAAAATGAGTGAAAAAAAACAAAATCGGCCTTTTCTAGCCGCGGCAGTGAAATTTTTTTCTGAGCCGGCGATATTTTGCATCGTAGCGCGATATTTTCCCGAGATATCACCGATATTTCGGAAATATTGCGATATTTTCGGGGAGACAAAATATCGCGATATTTCCTCTGCGATATCTCGTCTCCCTGAAAATATCGCGATATTTTCGAATATCGGCGATATTGTCATCACTGATATAGATGATATATATAATTCATATGGTTGTTGAATTTGAATCCAAACTGAACTATGTGACATTGATGTTGGGTAGGAAAATTCTCCTATGGCGTTTATCCATTTTGGTGGGTAATAGTAATGATATAAAATCTGATTTTATTTTTCCACATGATTTTGAGCCACTATAGCTTTATAGCTTGCTAGTATTTTATTTATTTTATCCAAGATGAATTAAAGGTAGATTAAATTCTTCCCCCCTCTTTGATCTTTGTATCACAGTAGCAGTGGAACTGGTAATGATAAATCTTTAAGGCTGTACAGAGAATGTGATTCTTGTACTTTAGAAGGGCCTGATAATAGCCCCAGTAAAGGAGACACAAAATTTAGTGACTATTAAGAATTATTTCAGACTTCATGTTGATCGAAAATTTTATGATGCTCCCGTGCTAATTGTTAGTTTTAAACTATTTTGCATCTTCTAAACAATTATGTAATGGCTAGATAAATCTCTTTGTATGGGAACTCGTGGATTTGAGAATAAAAGATTTATCTTTTAAATAGATTTGCCCTACTCTCATTTCAGAGCCTTCCCTTTAAGGGTTCGGGTCTGTATAACTTAATTTGCATGCTTCATAACTAATTCTCTTTGTTTATAACTTTATACAGTGATATGTAGTTTAATGGTAAGTTTCATTGGGTGAAACCAATCTCATTGAGTATATAGCCTGCTATGATCTCGGTTCGAGTAGATTCCCCTTATCCGTGAGTCTCGGCTCTTGCTAAATCATAAGATCTGGTATATCTGGCTTGCAGGTTGCTAGATATACTTATGGTGTTTATAAGGTAGCCACAATGGTTGATCCTGGGCATCCTAAGATTAATCCAAAGAATTACCGATTCACCATGGTTTAAAAAAAATAATTTAATTCTCTTTGTTTGAAATAATGAGTGAGGATCTATGGAATATGTTTGTATATCTGGCAAGGAAGACTTTCTGACACTAGACAGCTGTGCGATTGTTGCTATTATAAATATTTCATATTCCAAAATATAGAGAAATTAATATTGATCTTATTGAATAGTCTTTAATGTAGCCAAGTATTACATTGAATTTTCTCTTTCCATGTTTAGTTAGATTTCTGTTAAAGCCTGACAAGAACACTCTGTGCACTTGTCTATGAGTAACTCTTATTATTTCGTATGCTGCAGATGTGGAAGGTATCCACCGGAGGTGAAAAGTGCTGTTCCAGTTGAGGGGAGGTTTGAGCATATTGTCCTTTCACTGAATACTACATCTGACCATGGAATCATTTGGATTGAGAGAGAGGCGCAGAAAGCTTTGAATGTAAGTAGAACGTTTTCCATAGATTTTTTTTCACACTATTCCAACTTTCATTATTAGTTGTATATATATTGAAATCCATTGGTGTACAACTTATTAATTGCTATGGGGAAGGGTTTAACATTAGGAGGGGCTGGAATTTTATCTGGTTTCACAGGGTACCAGGTAGTTAAGTTCTTTTTCTTGAATGGTAAGTCACTCATGAAACAAAAATTCAAGAGGGCATCCAAGATTTTACTTAGTTCTTGCTATTCAGGCTTATCGGTTTATGCCAGTAGGATAAATAGTTCTTAGCTTCTGAGCTATCCTACCTCTAATATGAATAGTTGACGTTTAATTACCTGAACCGGTGAGCAAACCAGTTGCTGTCCTGTTTGGGATTTGGAGTATGGCCTACAACAAATTATTAGATGAACCTAGTGTCTAATTTCTTAAATTAGAACAAAATACAACTTGACTTCGTCTGAATTCATTTCTGATGCAGACTACATTAATCTCAATGAACAAAATAGCATATACTTACCTATAATTATTAGCAAGGGAAGCAGTAGTGGGAAGACATGTAATCTAATTTGTTAATATAAGATGTTCTTTTCAGAAAAAAACAGGAAAGCGGCAGCAAGTGAACATAGATGTTATATATCTACATTTACAGAATAAGAAAATATATAGTAATACCAAATGCATGCCATAGGGAAAAATACGTGATTTAGGGATAATGCAACCAATATAGTATTTGGAAGAAAGATGATCAGTATCACAGCAAGGAGATAGAAAGGGCTTTGAAAATGTGCATATAGTCAGTCCCCTATCCAGGTGTTTTAAGTTGTAGATTTTTTTCCAGAAACCAGTTCCCACTTCAAGTAATGAAAATACATCTTCATGCAATCACATTGATCTTTATCCTTAGCAGACAAGGTTTATCAAAATGTTTTTCATTCTAGACAATCTTATTACAGCTTAGGAAATTCTTGGATGAGCAAGAGAGTCCACCAACAAGTTTTTTGTTTGTTTGAAAAATAGATGATATTTACAAACAGCTGTGCAAAATGCAGAAGGATATATAAAATGGACATCACAGCTCTTCCTCAAAGCTACTAAAACTGAAATAAAATCATAATAATTTGTTGGATCCAAAGAATGTACATATTTGTTCAACAGCACCCTTAGCCAAGTGCTGATGGGTACCTCATTCCTCCACATAGAACAAAAGGTAGATGACAGGCTCACCCCATGATCAAAAAGCAACTTACACCTGATTTTCCATAGAATGAATAAGGTTGGGATCTGCAAGAAATGCCATATCCCAAAGAACATAGTACAAACTAAAGAGCGGAAATCTCCAAACAATGCAGAATGACAATGAGCCTGCCCTGAAGAAACACTGAACATTGATCCTCAGGATAACACTAGCAAGATTTGGCGGACTAACATTGACATAAAATATGCTTCACTGTCTCCAAGTGATGGAAAATAAGACAAAAGCCATCTGAAAGTCCATTCTTGGCCAACCAGGCCTCGGATGGAATCCCCTAGTAGACTACTAACCTAGCAAAATCTTTTAGCTTATAAGAAAGCTGAATATACCAAACTATGTGAAGTCTATTCACCCATCTATTCTTCGAATCATTGGGCACATAGCATGCACTAAGGAATGTGAAATTTTTTAATTCTACACATCAAAAATCCTACTGCAATCACTGGTTTATCATCTCCTACTTGTTTTTACATTCAACAAGTTATTTAATTATTTAAACAATGATGAAAACACTATTGCAGACTACACATACATACGGATCATGAACTGAAAATATAACAAGACAAATACACAAGGGACATGGTTATTTTTGGACAAATGTCCCTGGAAAAACCCAATGCGAGAAAACCGGTGTAGCAGCTTTGAGGGTTTTCTATTATTAAGCAGTAGTTTTGAATACAACTCTGGATGCCCTCTCGGCTATCCAGTTACAGAGATAAAAATATACTGGCAGAAACCTAAGTGAGATTATCTCACTTCACCTGACAAAATCTCTCCGTTCCGGCCATTGGACTGACTATCCCTGGCTACAACTGCGCTGCCCCTTTGTAGTAGTTGCGTGGGCTTGCGTGGAGCACATTGGGACACTGCATTAGCACTGCGCTGCCTCCTTCTGCCTCCTGGAGCTCTGACATCAACCTTCTCGACTAATCCCGCTGGTCCCCAACTGAATTCATAGTTTTGTTGGAGGGTGGCTCTACCCTTGCATTGGCACTGTGTCAAGCAATGCGTGGGCCCTCCTGGCCAAGCATCAGCCTCCTTGGGTCTGCACTGCCTTCTCCGGCATCTCTCTGCCTCTCTCTGCTGTGTATTCAAGGTCCCGGAGAAGATCCTACAACCGCAACTATCCCTGCCCCTCTGCTGCAACAGATCACTTGTTCGATTTTCTCAACATACCTCGCCCCAGAAAAATTGAATTGACTAATCTCTCAAGTGTATCTCCAACTGGCCCTCAAGCCTCCACTTATACTTTTCCTGTTGATGAATCAACGGCCGAGATTAAGTCCCTAATCAACGGCTAAGATTAAAACAGACTTGATCCTCATCTGTACACATTAATATTTTTATTTTCCTAAGTTTAGACTTAGGAACCCATTAAAAATATTAATTATTTTAATAACTCCTCATCCAGGTGGAATTTCTCCAAACGATTCTGGGTTTTGGAGACCTCATGTGTTCTAGCCCCTACGCAAAATTTTGGAGCTAGAGCACATCCGATGCTACCCAAAATCAACAAGGAATGGGGATAACAAATGGTTCTAATGCATCACTGAGTCCAATTGTCAAGAATCATACTGGAGAAGTGACGGACCAAATTCCCACCCCCAATCCTTCCAAAATAGACGGGGCATCCCAACATTCATTTTAAATAACCTAGACTTTGGAATAAGGCTTCTCAACTTTGTAAGTGAAAGATGGTCAAGGGAAAGAAGGCCATACTCTTCAGCAAGTGAATCCCACTCCTAAGAGCAAGAGGAAGAATAAAGCGAACAAAGTTCGTTCTTCAGTTTAAATACTCTAGAAGACTTGGAATATGTAGATCTCCATTGGGATACAAGATTATATATTAAATGTATGAATAAGAATGGTGATACATTTGAAAGCGAGGGTCTTGCTTATATACCAAGCAGGTGTCCCTTTATGGACGGTCATGTCTCCTAAGACATGCCTTTTTGTTTAACTAATTATTACTTATTTACATATTATTATGTTTATTATTTATTATCTATATTTATTACTTTTACATAATTATATTCATAACATTTTCTTCCTATTCAAAAATTTTTGTCCTCAAAGCTTGTTGATAAAAGGGCTTGATCTCTTTTTTTGCTACGAATGTCTTCTTGTCTCGGGACAGTCATCTTTGTCAATACAAGTTGATATGATCCTTGGAGTGATATATAAAATTGTCGCACGGAGGAAGGATCTGAATAAATTAATCTTTATATTGTGAAATCTTTTGATTACTGGAAACTTGTGATGAGCTGTTATCACTGGACTGGGTTGTGTGCACTTCACTGTTCTTCGGAACATAAGTTTGTTGTTTATGTTTTGAGTGATACGGATTCGTAGATTGATTGAGATGTTTGTTCTTGTGATTCAGAGGTTGATAAAGAGTTCTTTTGGTTTCCTTTATCATGTGTGTGGCTAGATTCTGATTTACTTTAGGTTCCGATGTCGTCGAGTTGGTTACAAAATCTTCACTTGGAATTTCCTTCGTGATAAGTTCTTCTAATTGTGAAAATTCCTGAATCTAACACATTAGAAACCCCTACTGCAATTACTGGTTTACAATCTCCTACTTGCTCTTTACATTAACAAGTTATTCAATTGCATAAACATCGAAGTAAACACTATTGCAACCTTCGCATATATACATATCATGAATTGAAATAAACAAAGACAATAACACAAGGGACACCGTTATTTTTGGACAATCATCCCCAAAAAAACCCAATGCGGGAAAACTGGTGCAACATATAGAGGGTTTGTATTACTAAGAAAATTTCGTGAATACAACTAGTGTGCCAGAAATGGCTCACCCAACAGAGAATATCCTCGACAGTAGTACCTCTATCCGGAGACAGAGATTCCGGAAAATTAGCAACCGGATGATCAAACCCCACAGTGACTCCAGTTGTTCCCTATGTTGGACAGCGAAAGCTGCTCCAAGCACTGCTCTGGAACTGCATCACTTCATCAGGAGCTACGTCACCCTCTCCTGGCTCAGAGTCTGCTGATCTACTCCCAGTCTGCCCCACAGAATCTCCCCAGCATTGCCTCTGAGGACCAGCGTCAGCCTCTATGGCTTCTGCATCACTCGCGTCAGCCTTCTGCGTCCTCTGCGTTAGCTCTTCGGCCTCAACGTCAGCCTCTATGGCTTCTGTGTCAACCTTCTACGTCCTTTGCGTCAGCTCTTCGGCCTTAGTGTCAGCCCTTCTAGGGCCTGTGCTGTGTCTCCTGGCACTGCGCTGCCTCTCTGCTATGTATTCTTGAGCCTCAGATGAAAATCCCTTGCTGAACTGCCCCTCACTGCAACTCTAATCACTAACTCGATTTCCTCAGCAAACCTCACTCCAGAAAATCGAATTCTTTGATCACTTGGTGCGTCTCCAACTAACCCTCAAGCCTCCTTTATACTTTTCCTGTTGACAAATCAACGGCCGAGATTAAGTCCCTAATCAATGGCTAAGATTAGAACTGGCTTGATCCTTGTTACTTAGAACCTTCTCACCCATATTTTATTAATACACATTAATATTTTTATTTTCCTAAGTTTAGACTTAGGAACCCATTAAAAATATTAATTATTTTAAAAACTCTTCATCCGACTAGCATTTCTCCAAACGGTTTCTGGGCTTTGGAGATCTCATGTGGCTTAGCCTCTCCACCAATTTTCAAGGCTAGAGCACATCCAATGCTACCCAAAATCAACACTCTCTTTTAGCGAGGAATGTGCTCTAGCAATGCTTCACCATAGAATCATCACACTGATCCTCCGCATCGGTCCTCTGTGCTGATGCTTGGCCTGCTGCCCCACATCCACTGTACTGCTACCCATGACATTGTTGAAATCCCTAAGTCTAACACGTCAGAAATTCTTCCTGCATTATCTGGTTTATTTCACCTACTTGCTTATTCCTTAACAAGTTATTTAACCATATAAATACTGGAAATAAACACAAATACAGTCTCAACCATCTACAGATCAGCAACTGAAATAACAGACAAACACACAAGGGACACCGTTATTTTTGGACAATCGTCCCCAGAAAAACCCAACTTGGGAAAACCGGTGCAACAATTCTGAGGGTTTTACTATTAAGCAACTTTCTTGAGTACAACTAGGGTGCCAAACTAGCTTGCCCAACAAAGATATCTATCTGGCAATAATACCTCTCTTTGGAAGCAGATATTCAGCAAGTTTGCTCCATGAAAATTCTTCCAATGCTTCTTTGAGGCTCTGCATTAGCCCTCCTGGCCTCCGCGTAGCTCTGATACTCCCTGCATCAGCCCTCTAATGCTCTGCGCTAGCTCTCTGGCCTCTGCGTCACCCACGCAGGCCCCGCTAACCTCTTCGCAGTCTCTCTGGCCCTCTGCATGGTTCTTGCTAGCTGCATAGCCTCCTCAATCACCGCGCTGACCCTTTGGCACTATCCCTGCCTCTCTGTTATGCACTCACTACCCCTCACTGCAACTCAGATCACTTGTTCGAATTTTCTCAACAAACCCCGCTTCAGAAAATCGAACAGACTGATCAACTTGGTGTCTCTCCAACTGACCCTCAAGCCTCCTCTTATACTTTTTCTGTTGAGTCTTCAACGACCGAGATTAAATCTATAATCAATGGCTAAGATTAGATTTGGTTTGATCCATGTCATTTAGAACATTCTCACCCAGTTTTATATTAATACCCATTAATATTTTAATTTTCTAAGTTTAGACTTAGTAACTCCATTAAAAATATTAATTATTTTAATATCTCTCTAACCGGGTGGAATTTCCCCAAACCATTTATGGGTCTTGGAGATCTCATGTGCTTTAGCCTCTCCACCAATTTTCATGGCTAGATCACATCCGATGCTACCCCAAATCAACACTCCCTCTTAGCGAGGAATGTACTCTAGTAATGCTCCACCACTGAAAATCACACTGATTCTCCCGCAACTGTACTTGTGTTGATGTTTGGTCTGCTACCTAACATCCACTGCACTGTTGCTTCCTGTACTGTTGCCCATGGCTCTGCCACTGCCACTGTTACATCTGTACTCCAGCTCCCTCTACATCCATGTTGTTGCTCGTCCTTCCTCCCAACACTACATCTGCACTGCAGTTCTCTCATCATGTTGCATCGTGTTGTCCATAGCACTACCATTGCTAATTGTTGCATTGCAACTCAGTTATTGAGAAGTAAGTAACTGATCTATCCAAATACTGACATCCTTGTCAGCCTGGAACCCCCCTGATCTTGAAGCTACCTCTGCTGCTATTTGGTGCCTTTTCTGCTGCCTCTGCGTTGATGCAAACACCTATGAGCCTCTCGCATTACTACAACCTCCTCTGTGCCTTTCTGCACTCCTATAACCACCTTTGTGCCTCCCACACTGCTGCAACCTCCACTGCACTGCTACAAACCTTTGGAGTCTGCACTCTAGCACTGCCTTGTTGCTCCATCCGCATCTTGTTCCACTTGATATCCCTCATCTTGCTACTGTCGTTCGGGGCTCCTGTGCCGGATATGATCCAAGAGTTTGGGTGCCTCAAGGATCCTGCCCCACATCTTCTGTAGTCCTCCTAACTACAGCTCGATGTCTCCCCACCTCTTCTCTAGAGGTGCATGAGCACTCATGGCACAATCGTCATCAGTCTCGACTTCTTTCTCTGCCTTAGCCGGCGCTGCCTTGGAGTCAGAAGCCTCTCCCTTATTCTTCTTCCTGGGACACTGGGTTGCATAATGACCGAGGTCCCCACAATGGAAGCACTTTACCTTGGAGATGTCCTTCTTCTTCCTCTTCCCCTGCTGTCCCGTAGATGCCAAGGAGCATCCTCCTCCTCCTCTTTCTTGATTCAGCCTCCTTTGCTGCTACTTCCCGCCTTGGTTAGCTGTCTGATCTCTTCTTGGCGAAGAGATGCCCACATCTCTTCCCATCCTGGAAGAGTCGCTCTGCCCAAAATGCTTTCAACAAATGTCTCCCAATCCTTGGAGACTGCATTCAGGGTGGTCCTCACCATGAACTCATGATTCGACGTGGCCCATATGGAAGTAAGTTGGTCCCGAATCTCCTGCAATTTGCTGAGGTATAGATCTATCTGCTCCCTCTTCTGCATCTGATACGACTGCAGCTGATTCTCTAGTAGCATCTTCCTCTACACGGAAGTGCCCTGATACAATGTCATCAAAGTGTCCCACATCTCCTTTGTCGTATTCTTCTCGACAATATGCTGAACTAGATGATCCTTGACCCCATCAAGGATTACACACTTTTCCTTCGCCATTGCATCCTCATACATTTCATTATCAACTGGGTCGACTCGGATAGTCACAGTTCTCAACGCGAAGCCCTTGATGCGATGTCTATCTAGAACAGACAGGATCCTGGCCTTCTAGATGACAAAGTTGGACGCCTCATCCAACCTGTCTTGATCCCTCAGTCCGTTCATTGCCATCTCGGCTCTTCTCCTGGACTCCCTCTGAGTCTCAACTTCCCTCTTGGAAGTTCTCTCCTAGACTCCCTCTGAGTCTCGACTTCCCTCCTAGACTCCCTCTGAGTCTCAATTTCCCTCCTCGAAATCCTCCTACCAACTGTCGAACTGATCCTCTCCAATCCTCTTTGCAAATGCAAAACTCGGATTTGGATTTCTTGGCTAGAAATCCCTCAAGGCAGCGGCTCCCTCTACCTTGGTTATGTCCTGTTAGGTACTGGTCTGTTTCGACAACAACATCTCCCCATCAACTTCCCAATCTACAATCTGTCCACAGCTCCCTAGACAGCAGCAGCTGAAGAGACTAAGCCTCTTAGCTCTGTGCAATCCCGGCAAGGCTGAATTGCTCCTCTGGCCAACTGCGTCAAGCCTACCTGACTGAGTAAGATGACGTGGCTCTTCGTGAGCCTCTTCTGCCTTCCTCTGCCTCTGCACTGGCCCTCTCTCTGGCTCGAAATGATGACGCCGACCCTCTGCGCCACTCCTTCTCTGATGCTTTCTGCTTAGGAACAACTTTTGTCTCTCGGGACAACTGTATCTGCCGCAAATTTTCTGATTTATCCGGTGCCTTCAACTCTCCTATTATCTGCAATGCTCTAATACCATGTTGAAATCCCTAAGTCTAACACGTCAGAAATTCTTCTTGCATTATCTGGTTTATTTCACCTACTTGTTTATTCCTTAACAAGTTATTTAACCAAATAAATATTGAAAATAAACACAAATGCAGTCTCAACCATCTACAGATCAACAACTGAAATAACAGAGAAACACAGAAGGGACACTGTTATTTTTGGACAATCGTCCCCGAAAAAACCCAACTTGGGAAAACCGGTGCAGCAGTTCTGAGGGTTTTATTATTAAACAACTTTCTTGAGTACAACTAGGCCGCCAAACTGGCTCACCCAACAGAGATATCTATGTGGCAGTAATATCTCTCTTCCGAAGCAGATATTCAGCAAGTCTGCTCCACGAAAATCCTTCCAACGTTTCTCTAAGGCTCTGCGTCAGCCCTCCTGGCCTCTGCGTAGCTCTGAAACCCCCTGCGTCAACCCTTTGATGCACTGTGCTGGCTCTCTGGCCTTCTGCGTCAACCGCGCATGCCCTGCTAGCCTTTGCACAATCTCTTTGGCCCTCTGCGTGGCTCCTGCTAGCTCTGTGTAGCCTTCTCAATCACTGCACTGGCCCTCTGACACTATCTCTGCCTCTCGGCCATGCACTCACTGCCCCTCGCTACAACTCAAATCACTTGTTTGAATTTTCTTAGCAAACCTCACTCCAGAATATCGAACTGACTGATCAACTTGGTGTATCTCCAACTGACCCTCAAGCCTTCTCTTATACTTTTTTTGTTGAGTCTTCAATGGCCGAGATTAAATCTCTAATCAACGACTAAGATTAGATTTGGCTTGATCCTTGTCATTTAGAACATTCTCACCCAGTTTTATATTAATACCCATTAATATTTTAACTTTTCCTAAGTTCACATTTAGGAACTCCATTAAAAATATTAATTATTTTAATACCTCTCTAACCGGCTGGAATTTCCCCAAACCATTTATGGGTCTTGGAGATCTCATGTGCTTTAGCCTCTCCAACATTTTTCATGACTAGAGCACATCTGATGCTACCCCAAATCAACAGACACTGCCACTGCCTCTTCTACATTTGTACTGCAGCTCCCTCTCAACATGCTGCATCATGCTGCCCATAACACTGCCACTGCTAACTGTTGCACTACAACTCGGTTACCGAGAGGTAAGTAACTGACTTCACCCAAACACTGACATCCTGGTCAGTTTGAAAGCCTTGTGATGCTGAAGCTACCTCTGCTGCTATTCTATGTTCCCTCTATTGCCACTACGTTGCTGCAACCTCTTTTGTGCCTCTCGCATTGTTGCAACCTCCACTGCTCTGCCTCATATTTCGGCACTCTAGCTCTGCCACTGTTGCTCCATCACACCTTGCTCCACCAGACACCTGTCATCATGCTATTGTCGTTAAGGGTTCCCGTAGCCATATGTGATCCACGAGTTTAGGTACCTCAAGGATCTTGCCCCTTCATGTAGTCCTCTCGACTACAACTCCAGATCAGACCACCTCTTCTCTAGAGGCACATGAGCACTCATGGCACAATCATCATCAATCTCGACATCCTTCTCCGCCTTTACTGGAGCAGCCTTTGAGTCGGAAGCTTCTCCCTTGCCTTTCTTCTCGGGGCACTGAGAAGCATAATGTCCCAGATCCCCACAGTTGAAGCACTTGACCTTGGAGATGTCTTTCTTCTTCCTCTTTTGTCCCCCTGCTCTGATGCGAGAGTTGCATCCTCCTCCTCCTTCTTGATTCAAACTCCCTTACCGCTACTCCTCGCTTTAGTCAATCTCCTGAGTTCATCATGTCAAAGAGCTACCCACATTTCCTTCTAATTGAGGAGAGTCGCTCTGCCGAAAATGCTTTGGGCAAATGTCTCCCACTCCTCATAGATTGCATTCAGGGCAGTCCTGACCATGAACTTTGGATTTGGTGTAGACACCACAGAAGTAAGCTGGTTGCGAATCCCTTGCAACCTGAGAAGGAAGGGATCTATCTCCTCCCCTTTCTGGATCTGGTATGACCTCAGTTGATTCTCCAATAACATCTTCCATTGCACGGAAGAGCCCTGGTATAAGGTGGTCAGGGTCTCCCACATCTCCCTTGTTGTTGTCTTCTCAGCAATATGTGGTATTACATGATACGTGACCCTGTCTAGGATCATGCATTTCACCTTTTCCTATGCCTTCTCATACTTCTCATTTGCATCAAGGTCAATTGGGACAACTACTGTTTTCAAGGCATAGTCCTTAATGCGATGTTTATCTAGGATTGCCAGGATCCTGGCCTTCCAGATGACAAAATTGGAAACCCTGCCCAATCTGTCCTAATCCCTCAATCCATTCACTGCTCTGCTCCTCTTCTCTAGACTCCCTCTGAGTCCTGATTTCCCTCTCGGAAATCCTCCAGCCAACTGTCGATTCACTCCTCTCCAATCCTCCTTTGCCATGCAATCCACATCTAGATTTCTTGGCTAGAAATCTGTCGAGGTAGTGCTTCCCTCTACCTTGGTTCAGTCTCCTTAGACATTATTCTGCACTGACAGAAACAACGTCCACTAGCTCCACGAATCAAAATCTACACGACTCCCTTAGCCCCAACAACTCGAAGAATCTGAGCCCTTCAGGCTATGCGCAATCTCTGCGTGGGTTGAATCTACTCCTCCCAGCCAACTGCATTAATCCTTCTTTGCTCAAAAAGATGACGTGGCTCTGCGTGAGCCTGATTTGCTCCCCTCTGCCTCTGCACTGGCCCTGATGGCTGACGCAGCTACTGCGTGGGATCCTCCGAGCTACTATGTCTTCCTCTCCCAATGTTGACACAAGCACTGCGTGAGACTCTGTGTCACACTCTCTGCACTGCGTCCCTCCTCTCACCACTTTAGCTCTGGAACAACATTGTCTCTTGGGACAACTGTTTCTCTGCTGCAAATTCTCAGATTTTCTCGGCTGGTGTCCTCAGTCGCCTATGATCTACAATCCCTCTACCATGTGAAAATTCCTGAATCTAACACATCAGAAACCCCTACTGCAACTACTGGTTTACAATCTCCTACTTGTTTTTTACATTAACAAGTTATTTAATTGCATAAACATCGAAGTAAACACTATTGCAACCTTGATAGATATACAGATCATGCACTGAAATAAACAGAGACAATAACAAAAGCGACACCGTTATTTTTGGACAATCGTACCCGGAAAAGCCAATGCGGGAAAACCGGTGCAACATATAGAGGGTTTGTATTATTAAGCAAATTTCATGAATACAACTAGGGTGCCAGAAATGGCTCACCCAACAGAGAATATCCTCGGTAGTAGTACCTCTATCCAGAGACAGATATTCTGGAAAATCAGCAACTGATGATCAAACCCCATAGTGACTCCAGTTGTTCCCTATGTTGGACAGCGAAGCTTCTCCAAGCACTACTATGGAACTGCGTCACTTATTCAAGAGTTGCGTCACCCTCTCCCAGCTTAGACTCTGTTGATCTGCTCCTAGTCTGCCCCACAAAATCTCCCTTGTGATGCCTCTGAGGCCCAACATCAGCGTCTACGGCTTCTGCGTCACTTACGCCAGCCTTCTGCGTCCTTTGCATCAGCTCTTCGGCCTCAGCATCAGCCCTTCTAGGGCCAACGCTGTCTCTTTCGGCACTGCGTTGCCTCTTTGCTATTTATTTTTCAGCCTTAGATGAAAATCCCTTGCTAAATTGCCCCTCACTACAACTTTGATCACTAACTCGATTTCCTCAGCAAACCTCGCCCCAAAAAATCGAATTCTTTGATCACTTGGTGCGTCTTCAACCGACCCTCAAGCCTCTTCTTATACATTTTCCTATTGACGAATCAACGGCCGAGATTAAGTCCCTAATCAACAACTAAGATTAGCACTCGCTTGATCCTCGTCACTTAGAACTTTCTCACCCATATGTTATTAGTACACATTAATATTTTTATTTTCCTAAGTTTAGACTTAAGAAGCCATTAAAAATGTTTCTTATTTTAATAACTCTTCATCCGGGTGGAATTTCTCCAAATGATTTCTGGGTCTTTGAGATCTCATGTGCCTTAGCCTCTCTACCAATTTTCAAGGCTATAGCACATTCGATGCTACCCAAAATCAACACTAACATGTTTTCCAATGATTTTCTATCATCCTTAAGTTTCTTAATTTGAGTGAGTAGACTTCGATTATGGTTTCTGAGACATAAAAGTTCCTCATTTTCTGAGTCAACGTTATTTTGGTATTCAAGCTTCTCAACTTTTAAACACTTGATTTGTTCTAATAACCTTTGGTTAGGGTTCTTTAAGCATAAACTTTCCTCTTCTTTTCCTAATAGACTTTCGTTGAGTTTCTTTTCAGAAAATTCATTTTCTTGTTGTAACTGGTGTTTCTTAGTTTTACAGTTTCTTACTTGTGTAGGTAGCTTCTGATTATGCTCCTTCAAACATGAATTTTCCTTATTTTTGTTGGATATGAATTCTTCAAGCTCTTTTTGCTTCTTTGATATTGTTTCTGGATTCTTGTTAAATTGGCAACTAGGGCCAAACTCCATGTGGGTCAGCGTATTTATGGCATCTGATATTTTTATTGGATCCCTCTCGTCGAGAGGTGTAGGATTGATCTAAAGATCATCCGATTCCGATAAGTATTTATGGAGATATGAATTTATTTTGATTATGGATTTATTATCTAGCCGACTAGCAACTTATGTAGGTTCAAGAAGCCCAAACGTCATGTCTATTCAACCTATACATTTTGGTATAAATATAAGAGAATTTGATGCTATTTATACATACTCTCAAGGTGATCTCCTCTCCGTCTTGGGTTTTTGGAGAAGGAGAATCACTAAGAATACAATGGAGCCCTAGCTACAAATGGTTCGTTGTAATCTATTTATGTTGTTTAGGAAGATACATGGTGAAACCCTAACACAGCAAGGAGGCCTTACGCAGTTAATACATGGAGAGTATAACGCAGTCATGGTGTTATGAATAACGTAGTCCTGGCAATGACTATACGTATACGCTGGCAATGATTATGGATACGCAGGCAATAGAAACGCAGTCCTGGTAATGTCAAGAATGTAGCCACAGTGATATGGTGAAGCCGCAGTTGAAAGAAGCCCTACTAAATTACGCTGTAATGAAGACCTTATCCACGCAACAGATGAGGGCATATGCATGCAGGCAATGAGGATATCCACGCAGCAGATGAGGGCATATTCACGCAGGCTTATGAAGATGCACGCTGAGACCTTATATGCTGGACCTTAGTTAATGGAGACCACTTATACGCAGAACATGATGGAGACTTACATGCTATACATGAGAGGAACGCAACACAGTTCACAAATGGATTACACGCTGTCATGAAAACAATATACGCATAGCTATGGAAACCCTATACGATGTGTAGGCAATGAACGCATCAACGCAGTGCAGTCAATGATAAATGTTGCTCGTGGAATGCATCATCGCGGTCAACGTGTGGATGTTAACGTTGGGTTCACGCAGTCACATATGATATACGCAGGTCAACGTGTGAATGTGATATACTGTATTCACGCAGTCATATATGAGAGAGTCAACATGTGTATGTGATACGCTGTTATACGTTGTCATATTCACGCAGTCAACGTGATGCCCTAATCATTGTCAAAGTGAGGTAGCCGCAGACCATAAGGAGCCATAGACTCCTGTGTGTATCCTCGAATGAGAAAGTCGGATGTATGTGATCTAGGCACATCTAGTCTTGATGGGGCTAAGATCACAACAGCTATAAACATTGAACAATGATCTCGATTTCAGTTGGACAAAGAAGATCTCAGTGACATACAACAGCCTTGAAGTATTAGATGATGTTTCTATATGTTGTAGTGTTCACCTCTGAAGAAGGTAAGAGACAAGGATCATAATCTTACAGTAGTAAAATGCAGTTATGATCTCAAGGTTCAAAGATCATCTCAGCCTCTAGGAACAGTCATGGTGTGTAATCACTCATCAAAGCAGAGATGAGATCATTAGCATGAGTAGCATAATGAAGCATGATGTAGATCATGGGCAACATGATATATGAGCGGCATGATGCATGAAGAATGGGCAGCTTGATGATGTATGAGATCATGGACATAAAGGGCAGCATGAGATCATGGTCATGGGCAGTATGATGATAATCATGATTAGTGCAGCATGGTGCAGTGGAGCAGCAAGTGGACTAGATGCAAAACTACGACAAGTGAAGCCATCACCTTGGAGAATCAGTTGAAGCAGAATGTCTTTAATTGATCTCATCGTTATACGAAATGATCTATGTCAGATCTAGATAAGTTAAAGAGTTGACTTCTGTTATAATTGTACTATCTCTCTCCCTCTCTTTCTCTGCTGAACTTTGAAGAACATAAAAGAAGAATTGATCAAGGGTTTCCCCACACCTTGTGGGGTTTGTCCCTGGCTAGCGCAACATCTTGTGTCCTCTTGTCTTGGGTTGTCTTCTGTGATTTATATTTATGTTCTATCTGTAGTTTATTTTAATGCTGATGTGATTGCTAATTGTGAAAATTTAAATAAGTTGCTCTAGCATAGAACATACCAAAAATTAACATGGTATCAAAGCTGAGGTGAAGACAATGCCGAAGCATGAATGAAAGAGCAATCACCAAAGACAGTTGGGACAAGACAAAAAGATCAATGGGTTCTTCACAATTCACTTAGGGTGAAGTCGAAGCAGAGCATATTATCAGAATGGCACAACAGAACTTCTAATGGCATACCTAAAGATCACTTGATTGGGAAGTTCAGATCTAAGGGTGGAAGGAAAGGTAGATGTCTTGGTTATGAGTCCGGCCCTTATGCAAAGGAGTGTCCGAATGACAGAGATGCAGGTCATTAAAGACACGATCGACTCTTCAAGGAAGCAAGGGACCCCAGGTAAGAAGAATCAAATATTGTTTCCGATAAGATAGAGAAGTGTTATCTTGTATTGGCCCTCTCCTTCAGATTCTTTGGGAATCCGACATATTGATTGTAGTGCTCAAGGCACTTCATCGGATAGAAGGGTGCACTCTCTAATTTGGTAGAGATGGAGACAATTGTGGGATTACACTTGGAGCCGATGCCACCTATCCCGAAAAGGGAATGGAAGTCAAAGGTTTTATGGTGGCATTCGTCAATGGAAAGGTAAACATTTGAAAATTGAATTATCGAAGATGTTTTTGAGTTCAGGGTTGTATCAAGTTGTAGGAAGTCCACTGGGGACCATGTCCAGTGACACAACACTGGAGGTCTGTGAGTCAGATGGTGACAGAGATGCCTAAATTCAAAAAGAGCATGAAGGTACATGTTTGAGATGTACCGAAGGAAAATATTACAAGGGGACCATTCCCCCTCATGTAGCAGGTCCACAGGTTTGGAACAACCCGTGGAGTTTGAGATTCATGAACAGGAATCTCATGTATACAAGTGGAAGAAAGCCCTCTACGGCTTGAAGCAAGACACCCTGAGCATAGTATGAGAGGATCAACAGCTGTCTGATGAAGCTAAGATTCACTAGGAGTGAAATCTATCCAAACCATCCGAAGGTTGTGGATGACAGACCTCTCATACCGACACCTATGTTTGATAGGTGCAAACCCTCTCATTTGTAGAAGACAAAGGGAGTTGGATTCCGAATGTGGAAAGATAAACTGCTAGCCTGTGACTACCTCGAGGATCTTAACTTTCAGAAGTTATATGGTAGTGATGTCGGACTTGATTTAGGAAAAATGCCTCTGAGTTTCTAAAACTCATTCGCGTTGATGTTCTTGGTGAACCTTCATCTGAACATATGTTTTGAGTGTGACCTCATATTTGGTTGAGCCTCACTAGATTGGTGCCAAGAATCTTCTGAGATGTGTTCAGGACACAATTTCTCATGGATTGAGATACACTGCCGGAAATATGAAATTGCATGATTATTCGAATGTTGATTAGGCAGGTAGTGTGGAGGATCACTGGAGCACTTCTTAGTGTTGTTTCTCTTTGGATTCTACTTCGATATAATGGATGAGCAGGAAGCAGAAGTCAGTTACCATAAGCATTGCTGAGACCAGATACATATCTACGAGTACGATCTCGTATGAAGCTGCCTGGTTGGGGAAGCTCTTCAGTGAGCTGTTTTGATCATATACCATTGTGATTCTCTATAACAACCAGAGGTGGGATTCGATTATTGAGGAATCCCGTATTCGTCGATTTCTCCAGTAGATAGACATCATCTGGGATATGGTAAGTCGATGAGCAAGGAGGCTCCATCACATTAAGATGATGTATAGATCGATACACCTTGTCAAAGCCACGAGGAAAGATCTAATCTGTGATTTTCCCAAACGACTTGGAGTCGTCAAGAAACCCTTGTACAAGGGTCCTGCATGTTACATACATTGAGCTCTGGGAGCTCTGAGGGCTTGCAGTTCTTACTGGAGCAACATACAACCACAGGGTGACTCACCCTCCCTTGGTGGTGCGCACTGGAACAAGATGATTCGCTCTTATAAGAAGAGTTTCGGCGAAAATCACATGAAGAAAACCTTTGTCGACGCATTTCGAACCAACTAGTGTGGTTCATCGTCATGACAAGTTGAAGAAACAGATCCAACTTTGCATGTTAAATAGTCTGAGCAGAGCCTCCAATGGCTAATTTTGACTTAGGGACCAAAGTCATAAAATCATTTTTATAATTTCAAGGAAGTTAGTTATATTCGGTGACCGTACCTTTAAAATATATATAAAAATATAAAAAATAATTTTAATTGGTGTTTAAGTTAATAGATAGTTAAAAAGTATCATTTAATAATTAAAAATTGTAAGTTATTTGTAATTTAAATGGGATGTTGTTATATGGAAGACCTTTCTTTTAATATAAATATATACAAAGAAAT
>APFE030278062.1:101685-119716 GCA_000404065.3 Pinus taeda
AAGAATAATAGATAAAATTTTATTTATTAAATATCGCATTAGGAAAAAAATAAATAGAAAGAGCAACACAAAATAAAAAGAAGGAGAAGGACAGGAAAAAGACCATTAGAAAACCATGGAGCAAGAAGGATAAACCCTAGGAGGAAGGAAAAGACAAGGCTCCAGGGGGAAAAACGAAAGCTCGAAAAGGATAAAAAAAGGGGGCGGGAAAGGAAAAGAAAGACTAGGAAGAAAGGGCAGGGATCCAACAGCTACTGATCTTCCAGCCATCATCTCTATTGAGATTGTTAGGCCTTCTTTCAATCTCAATAGCTTCCCCGAATTTACGATGATTCGCTCTCGTGTAGGACAAGATGATTTGCTCTCTTGTGGAACAGGATGATTCGCTCTCCTGTGTAGCAGGATGATTAGTTCTCCTGTGAGGCCTGGATTGATGTGTTCTCCATGGCGATTGTAGCAAGATTGATGTGTTCTCTTGTGAGGCCTGGATTGATGTGTTCTCCATGGCGATTCTAGCAAGATTGATGTGTTCTCTTGTGAGGCCTGGATTGATGTGTTTTCCATGGCGATTGTAGTAGGATTGATGTGTTCTCCTATGAGGATAGGATTAATTAGTTCTCCTGACAAGGCATCCTACCCATGCAGTCTGGGACTCATGGGAAGTACCTCTCATCTGATCAATGAGCAGGGAAATGAAGTTAGGGACTATAGTAGTACCGATGGACGCATCGTTGTATCTACCGTACTCCCTACGCTAGGATGACCTCCATTGGTCTAGGATCAATGATACTGGTCTGGGACCAATGGTAGGAGTTGTACCATACTATGACGCTGACTTTGGGTCGGTTGAGACTGGTCTGGGACCAGTGGTACATACTCTGAGACTGACTTCATGTTAGTGCAGTACTGGTCTGGGACTAGTGAGAGTGGTACATACTATGAAGCTGACTTCGGGTCGGTTGACACTGGTCTGGAACTAGTGGTACGCAATCTGAGATTGACTTCGGGTCAGTGGAGAATGGCATGAGACATTCTTGATGAATTCTTCTTCTTCATAGTTCAACAGAGCTAAGTTGAGCAGAGCCAGCAGAGACAACAGAGCTGAGCAGAGCAGAGTAGAGCCAACAGAGTTGAGCAGAGCAGAGTAGAGCCAGCACAGCTGAGCAGAGCATAGCAGAGCTGGGCCGAGCAGTGCAGGGCACTGATGGCAGAGATAGTATAGTCGGAATTATGGATCAACGGATGGAGTTCTCCCTAGTTGAGAGGAAGTGTTAAATTGGAAACTAGGGCCAAACTCCATGTGGGTCAGCTTATTTATGGTAGCTGATATTTTTATTGGATCCCTCTCGTCGAGAGGTTTAGGATTGATCTAAAGATCATCCGATTTTGATAAGTATTTATGGAGATATGAATTTATTTTGATTATGGATTTATTATCTAGCCGACTAGCAACTTATGTAGGTTCAAGAAGCCCAAACGTCATGTCTATTCAACCTATATGTTTTGGTATAAATATAAGAGAATTTGATGTCATTTATACATACTCTCAAGGTGATCTCCTCTCCACGTCTTGGGTTTTTGGAACAGGAGAATCACTAAGAATACAATGGAGCCCTAGCTGCAAATGGTTCGTTGTTAATCTATATACGTTGTTCAGGAAGATACATGGTGTAACCCTAACACAGCAAGGAGGCCTTACGCAGTTAATACATGGAGAGTATAACGCAGTCATGCTGTTATGAATAACGTAGTCTTGGCAATGACTATACGTATATGCTGACAATGATTATGGATACGCAAGCAATAGAAACGCAGTCCTGGCAATGTCAAGAATGTAGCCACAGTGATATGGTGAAGCCGCAGTTGAAAGAAGCCCTACTAAATTACGCTGTAATGAAGACCTTATCCACGCAGCAGATGAGGGCATATGCACGCATGCAATGACGATATCCATGCAGCAGATGAGGGCATATTCACGCAGGCTTATGAGGATGCACGCCGAGACCTTATACGCTGGACCTTAGTTAATGGAGACCTTTTATACGCAGAACATGATGGAGACTTACACGTTGTACATGAGAGGAACGCAACACAGTTCACAAATGGATTACACGCTGTCATGAAAACAATATACGCACAACTATGGAAACCCTATACATTGTGCAGGCAATGAACGCATCAACGCAGTGCAGTCAATGATAAACGTTGCTCGTGGAATGCATCATCGCAGTCAACGTGTGGATGTTAACACTGTGTTCACGCAATCACATGATATACACAGGTCAACGTGTGAATGTGATACACTGTATTCACGTAGTCATATATGAGAGACAGTCAACGTGTGTATGTGATACGCTGTTAAACGTTGTCATATTCACGTAGTCAGATATGAGAGACAGTCAACGTGTGTATGTGATACGCTGTTAAACGTTGTCATATTCACGCAGTCAACGTGATGCCCTAATCATTGTCAAAGTGAGGTAGCCGTAGACCATAAGGAGCCATAGACTCCTGTGTGTATCCTCGAATGAAGAAAGTCAGATGTATGTGATCTGGGCACATCTAGTCTTGATATTGAACAATGATCTCGATTTCAGTTGGATAAAGAAGATCTTAGTGACATACAGTAGCCTTGAAGTATTAGATGATGTTTCTATATGTTGTAGTGTTCACCTCTGAAGAAGGGAAGAGACAAGGATCATAATCTTACAGTACAGTAAGACGCAGTTATGATCTCAAGGTTCAAAGATCATCTCAGCCTCTAGGAAC
The DNA here is from genome assembly GCA_000404065.3 of Pinus taeda. Taxonomy (NCBI): domain Eukaryota; kingdom Viridiplantae; phylum Streptophyta; class Pinopsida; order Pinales; family Pinaceae; genus Pinus; species Pinus taeda. The sequence goes on from APFE030278062.1 coordinate 104,455, forward strand.
AGTCATGGTGTGTAATCACTCATCAAAGCAGAGATGAGATCATTAGCATGAGTAGCATAATGAATCATGATGTAGATCATGGGTAACATGATATATGAGCGGCATGATGCATGAAGCATGTGCAACTTGATGATGTATGAGATCATGGACATAAAGGGCAACATGAGATCATGGTCATGGGCAGTATGATGATAATCATGATTAGTGCAGCATGGTGCAGTGGTGTAGCAAGTGGACCAGATGCAGGACTACGATAGGTGAAGCCATCACCTTGGAGAATCTGTTGAAGCAAAATGTCTTTAACTGATCTCATCGTTATACGAAATGATCTATGTTAGATCTAGATAAGTCAAAGTGTTGACTTCTGTTGTAATTGTACTATCTCTCTCTCTCTCTCTTTCTCTGTTGAACTTTGAAGAACATAAAAGAAGAATTCATCAAGGGTTTCCCCACACCTTGTGGGGTTTGTCCCTGGCTAGCGCGACATCTTGTGTCCTCTTGTCTTGGCGTGTCTTCTGCGATTTATATTTATGTTCTATTTGCAGTTTATCTTAACGCTGATGTGATTGCTAACTGTGAAAATTTAAATAAATTGCTCTAGCATAGAACATACCAAAAATTAACAATTCTCTTGAAACATTAGTTTTGAAATATCCTTAAGATCTTTTGCTGAAGGCGTTATCAATTTTGATTTTGTTGTCATGTCTTGGAACGTGATCATCTTCTTCTTGTAAGGGAACATCAAGAATTTGTTTTCTATGTTTAGAATGAACGTACCTAATTCCTTGAACCAAGGTCAATCGAGACTTAGGTCGACCTTTTTGTTAAGCATAGTTATGACATGAAATTGAGATATGTACTCATAATGATCAATTGTCACTTGTAAATCATTAATTTCATATTCTTTTTTGCCAAAAGACCTTCTCGTTCGCCTATATTTGGCTCTAGAATTAATAGTTGATTTGCCAAATTAATATTGATGTAATTATTCTCGGCGTTTTTATTAATAGTGATAATAATTTCCTTGCCTTGGATACACCTCTTTAATGTAAATAACTTAAAATCTACAATTGGAATACCTTTATAGGAAAATTTTCCTTCGTGTTTTTTTTTAATTATTATTATTATTTGTTTTCTGAATTAGCCTCCATCTTTTCTTCTTCGGATGAGCCTAGGGTTTTTAAAAGTAACTCTATAATTTTTTTCTTATAATCTTTCACCTTACCCTTTATGAATATAATTACTAATTACTCTTTTCTTATGTATATATTTGGATTATATAATGTTAATATCCTCCTTTCCATTTTTTTTGAAAAAAAATGTTTTTTTCTTTTTAAAATAAATATATAAATAATTAATTAACTTATATATAGTTTGTAACTATATATTATATATAATTAATTTTTAATGGCTTGAAAACATTGGCAGTCGCACCATTCGACGGCGGGTCTGTCTGTTGACCCACAGTAACAAAAAGTGGCTGGCGGGAGTCTGATTTCGGGGCAGTGTTGATTTGGGGTAGCATCGGATGTGCTCTAGCCATGAAAATTGGTGGAGATGCTAAAGCACATGAGATCTCCAAGACCCAGAAATGGTTTGGACAGATTGTACCCAGTTTGGGAGATACTAAAATAATTAATATTTTTAATCGAGTTCCTAAGTCTAAATTTAGGAAAAATAAAATATTAATGGGTATTAATATAAAACTAGGCTAGAAGGTTCCAAAAGTCATGGATCAAGCCAAATCTAATTTTAGCCATTGATTACAGATTTAATCGCGGCCGTTGATGGACCAATGAGAAAAGTACAAGAGGAGGCTGGGGGTCAGTTGGAGAACACACCAGAGTGATCAGTCATTCATTTTGCTAGAGCGGGGTTGCTAAGATAAAGTGAATCAATGATTAGCAGCGAGGGGCAGTGAGTACTATACAGAGAGGTAGAGACAATATTGAGAGACCAGCGTAGAAGCAGAGAGAGCGAGAGCAGTAGCCAGTTCAGGTCACGCAGAGCCCAGCAGAGACAACGTAGAGGCCAGAGGGATTGCGTCATCCATGCAGAGGCTGCTGGAGTGACGCAGAGGGTCCTAGAGGCTATGCAATGCCTCAGAGGGCTGACGCAGAGGGTCCTGGGGTTGACGCAGGTCAGCATGAGGCTGACGCAGAGGCCAGAACAGCCGATGCTGAGCTTCAGAGTCGCCAGAGAGGGTTTCGTGGGACAGGTTTTTCTGAATACCTGTTTCTGAATATAGAGGTATTGATGCCATGTATTTTTCTCTGTCGGGTGAGCGATTAGGCACCCAGTTGTACTCAAGGAAATACTGCATAATAATAAACCCTCATAATAGTTGCACCGGTTTTCCCGCATTGGGTTTTTCCAGGGACATTTGTCCAAAAATAACGGTGTAACTTGTGTGTTTGTTTTCTTTCAACTGATGATCTGTAGATGTTGAAACTGTATTGTGTTTATTTCGTTATTTATATGTTTTAAATAACTTGTTCAGAATTTACAAGTAGAAGAAATAAACCAGCAGAATACAGATTAATTTTCTAATGGATAGACTTATAAAATTCAACACTGTACACGACTGTGGACAAGAGTTTTCTGGGGAGGTGCCAATGGTCATAGTGGAACGACGAAGCACGATGCTGAGGGGAGTGCGTGAATTACTGGTTGTGTTATGAAGGGACAACGACTGCACCAAGCGGGAAGTAGCGGTGGAAGAAGTGGGCTGCCAACAACGTTTTGGATGGCAACAAGATGCTGGTGGAAAGCTGTGGTAGGTAGCACGACTTAGGTTGCAAATGGCGGCTGTGGTGAATGTCGAGTGGTTGCAGATAATTGATAGGGGTCTTGCTATGATAAGGAGTCGAGTTCAGTTGGCTGGTCCTCAATACTACTACACCATGACTGAGCGTACGACGACGTCGTTGTTGGGCAGGGCAATCATTGAGGAAGTCGTGACAACCAAGGGGGGTCTGACAGTGTAGACGGCTGGTCAGCGAGGGACGATCGAGTGGAAGAGGCTATGGTTTGGTGATTAGGCCATGCGATGGTGGTAGGTCGGTTGCGGCTTGGGACGACGTAGGTAAGTTCGTTTTGTTTATCTATATATATATATTTATATTTATATAGTTATAACTTCTACTTTATTGGGCTTTGAGTCTTACATATATTTTGATTTTTCAATTTTATTTATTTATTTATTTACTTTCAAATCTCCTTTTTTTCCAATTTATTTCTTCTCTTTTATTTATTTATTTTTATTTTTTTTGGTAATTTTGATTTTGATTTTTATTTTTAATCTATTTATATGGCCAAAAACTTGATGGCGAGACAGAGAAGCTCCAAATTGTAGTGAAACACTTGAATTGTGACAACAACAACGTTGGCGCAAGATGATGGCCAAAAACCTGGATCAGAGAGCGTTGCTCTGTGCAGCAGTAGAGCGACCAGAGGATCGAACTGTTCTGATCCCAAATGAAGCAAGCAAAGTTTGTTCTTCAGTTTAAATACTCCAGAAGACTTGGAATATGTAGATCTCCATTGAGATACAAGATTATATATTGAATGTATGAATAAGAATGATGATACATTTGAGAGCTAGGGGCTTGCTTATATACCAAGTAGGTGTCCCTTTATGAACAGTCATGTCTCCTAAGACATGCCTTTTTGTTTAACTAATTATTACTTATTTACATATTATTATGTTTATTATTTATTACCTACAAATCTCCCTATTTGATAGTGAGGTGGTACGCAACACAAGAACCTTTGGATCCTCCAATAAAAAATTGGATGACAAGCTAAATTCAAACATGTCCCCTCTTGTTTTCCCTCATGTCAACAAGGGCACATAGAAATTTTTGCAGTATCTATCACCACCATTGTAAGCACAAGGTCAGAAGTCAAAAGTAATAAAAAAACCTCATGAGGCCCTGTATTAGGTATTTGAGGCCTTACGTTTTGTCATTGAGTCTATATCTTGTTGTTTGGTCAGACCGTGGCTAGTTCCTTGAATTTCACTTTAGGTTCCTTTTGTCTAGTACAGGATTGGAGGGCCTTAGGTGAGATTTATTCAAGACCCATGGTTTTATGGGAGCCTATATTTGTAGGGGTGATCACTGGTGTATGGGCCAATTCAACCCACGTCAAGGTGCACCTATGTCTTTCCACATGGTTGTGGGCTATAGAGTCTATAGGTGGCCTTGGATTTGGTGCTGTATTCCTCAAATAACACTCATGCATGGCAATCTCATATTTACAGCTTTCCTGTTTCCTGAGGCAATTCAAAGTTCCCAATGCAAAGTGGTCATGGGGGTCAAAAATTCAACTTGGTCTTAGATTATGCAGTTTGATGAAAGTAGTCCATGCCACTTTGAATTTTTCCAAATACAGAAGATAACGGCTAGTTACAATAGTCAAATGGGTCATACAGGTTTCCAGGTGGTAGAATAGGGGGAGCGTTGGGCAAATTTTCATGTGCATTACATCAAAATGGTCTACTCAACCAGAGGAACAAAACCCATGTTTCATATTTTCCAAATCCTCAAGGGTGTCAAAGATCATCCACTTGAGTATGATGACATGGAAGGACAAGTTTCCAAGTGGCATAGTAGGGGCAATTTTTGTCAAGAATTTGACATGTAATATGTCAAAATTGGCTTGCAAAAAGATAGAAACAAACCAATGTTTTAGTTTCTCCAAATTCCCATGGATGTTAGTTATCCAACACAAAACATGATTACATGGCATGTAGGTGATGATGTGGCAATGCCATGCAAGACGTGAAAATTCCGAGAGACCTAGGTTCCAAAGTTGTCAGAATATCAAGGGCATTGGAAATCCAACTTTCATGTGGCTAAGTTGAATTAATAAAGGAAAAAGTCAAGTTAAAAATAGTCGTTGGTGAGTCAACTAGCCATTAGAGGGTCTAACTAGCCATTCGAGACCCGGTGGACCAATCAATTGAGCAATGGACCAAGAATATAGCTGTCAAAAGATGAATTATTCCTCCAAATGACCAAGTTGACTTCCTCTCACTATGTCGAAGTCTTTCAAGGACAAATTAGTGGGATGTTGAGCTACTATTGTTTACAATTCTTCATTGTTGACATGACCTCCTAGTGAGTTAAAACTTATATTGTAATACTCTATGAATTATTTAGTAAGTCTCCAACTTGTGGATGACTAGTAAAATATTATCTGGAGGAGTCAAAACTAATTGTTTTCTAGCCATTACAAACTTTTCTATAGTAGTTAGCCTCGCCTCATTGTATCATTGTTGTTGTCATTTGATATTAGTGCCATCATTAATAGAAAGAGCTCACTTCTTGCAAACCTTTGTTTATTTTTATATACATCATGTGGAGTGGATTTTATTTTCATAGTTTTTCTTGATTATATGCTATTGGGGTTTAATCTAATTCCTTTGTGAAGAAGTAAAATTACACTAAGGTTAACAGATCTTTCCATTAAGGGGCTACATAGTCACATGGAAAGGATAAGCTAGGAGCAACCCCCCTTAGCCATTTTGTTTTGTAGGTGGATCAATCCAATCAATCGGACTATTCCAAAGCGGACCTTTGATTTGTGTAGGATTTCGTATTCATCACAGATAATCTAAATAATGGGGATGCCACATTGAGAGGGGTCACTCCTAAATGAATTCGAAAATTATGAAGGGGATTAGGTCAACAATGGGGGCATATTCTTTCCAAGACCAAACCCACTCCCTTGAGTGACAAAGCAATATGAACTTAAGAAGGTGTTAATTTTGCACTCCTGTAGGGGTGAGGTAAGACACAAGTATAAAGATCAACAACCACTTTTTTCTAAAAAACTCCAAATTCTTTATTTTCAGCACTTATTTTAAGATTAAATAGCTTACTAGTTTTTCATTGTTTATTTTTATTAACATGTATTTACTTTGATAAATTGAATAAAATTGATAGATCTAACCAAGGATAACAAGTGACATTTTTGCATATTTTATGCTCCTGTCTAGTTGAATTGTGTAATATTCCTATCAAGAAATATTAAGTGATAATAGAAAATAAAACATAAACTTGTAACCATAAAACTAACACACCAACACATTGACAAATTGCACCAGAAATTGTACCAAAAGCTGAGCCATTTTATTAACTGAGAAAACAAGGTACATATAAATGAAGAAGAGGGACATGGGCTTGCTACAACAAGCTAGTCATGTCCTAGGTGAAAATGGAGCTTACCAAGTGCTGGAAACTGCTCTCCCCAAGTCTCTACGATGGCCCATTAAATTCTGCTATTGCTGGCTAGAAAGGAGTTGGTGCTTTGGGCCTTTAAATTGCTCAGAAAATTCGAGGAAATTAATTGGAGCCTCCTCACAAGGAACCCAGAATAACCCAAGTGGTGGAAATGGTTTCAGGGTAAACTGCACTCTTCTCCAACAATTTTTGTTGTTGTCTGCTAATTGAAACACAAATTTCTGCTGGAAATGCTGCTTAGAAAATTCTGTGAAATTAGCCCCGTACTATTTTCACCAAACCAACAAAAACCCAAAAAGGGTTTGCGCTGAATCCACTGACCCCCGGTGACCCCCAACAAGTACAAATCACCCAATCTAGCTTGAAAACACCCCACAGTTTGATATTAAGGAATTATGCCCAAATCTACCACTGGCTAAATTCTCCTCTAAGGTTTACCTCCAATCTCCGGCCCTTATCTCTCACAATTCTTCTCCTTTCTTCCTTTGCGTAGGCTAAACTGGTGTAATATTCCTAATTAGCCATGGCTAATTGGAATATTCGATTTTGCTCAATTTTGCCTTCTATAGTTATTTATAAATAAAAAGGTGAGAAAAGGGGACATAACTCACTTTTAGATAAAGTCACTTCCTAGTAGCACAACGTTGTGACTTAAAGGGGAGCCAAGGGGGCCAAAGGGGGATGCAGAGATGGAGCCCACGCAGACACTTGGAGGGACTGCGCAGGAGGGAAGAAACATGTGGCAAGAGAGGAATTACGTTGGAGGAGGTGGTGGGCCTTGGGATTGAGAGAGGCAAAGGCTACAAAGGAGAGAGAAGCCTCCTCATTTTGGTCATTTGGTTATGTGCATTTGAGCTAGTCGCTTCGACTTAGAACACGCTCGCTGTTTAGTTGGTCTGCAGCATTGTTTAGTGCATCGAGTGTCTTCATTCGGAGATCTCACCCTTAGCCCCTGGGGACTTTGAGTGCCTGCCCGGGCAAGGTATTCCCATCAGTATTTTTGCAGTGGTTTCATCAACATTTTGGCAGGAGGATTGAGCATCTTGGATGATTACGCAGTCTTGAGAGGGATGACGCAGTTCTTTCTGGTAGGAGTTTTGAATTGGGGTTTTGCAGGGGGATTTGTGCTAGGTGATTGAGCAGGGGACCAGCCCTTGCATATTGGAGGATTTTGGTAGAGCTTCAGGCAGAGTTCTTGGAGGGTTGCTTCAGTGACAGCGTAGAGCATTGAGGGACTGTGCAGATCCCCAAGGGGGTGTTTTTCGGGGGTCGGCCATTTCAGAAAAGCTTCCTGGGTTTTTCTGGGTTTCTTGAGTAGAGTCCGATTCCAGAGTTTCAGCCTTTTTTGAGGAGGGGAACAACCTCAAATCCTCATTTGATTTCCTGCAGCAGCAACAGCGGCACTGCAGATCTCCAGCAGCTTGGACGCAGTTCAGGGAGGAGCCATTTCTTTGCTATTCTGAGTATATTTCTCCACTTGCCTTGAGCAAGTCGAGGTGCCGTCTTTCTGATCACCTCTGTACTCATTCCTTTACTCAGTATAATAAAATGGCTTAGCATTTCTCGTTGCATTTCTTGTGTATCTGTTTATATTTCATATATACATTATTGTTGCTGCAATACTGTTATTATATCTTTGTGGTTTTCTCGACTACTATACCACTTGTGCGTTTTTTTGGTTGAGATTTTGCTGGGGTTTGAGGAATATTCCTGGATAGGGATATTACAACTGGAAACCCTTAAGCACTTCCAAATGAATAGAATTTCATCCCATAGATTTTTTGCTCTCTATCCCTGCAAAATCACCACAAAATTCCCATCTCCAAGTAGAAAAATCCACCTGCGAATAACCCAGACTCCAACTCATTGTATGTTGAACCACAATGAATAACTCGAATGGCTTCTACGCCCAGGAAATATGCAGAGTTGGGAATACTTTTGTCAATGAAGCTCTATGAAATCCCAACAATGGACTCTTTGAATTCCCAACTAGGGAGGCACTCGAAGTCCTCCGAAGATGGGGTGGAATCTTGCCTGAAATTCTTGTGCTAAACAACACATTACCCTTGTGCTAAACAACTCCAAGAGAAGATGAAGTGTTAAGTGTAACAGTCAAAAGATAATCCACAAAATGAGTCCATCCTCCTTTTATAATTTCTCTTCATGCCTTTAGACTCCCTATTTTTAATATTGTTTTATTGGTCGAGGCCATTTTCCACTAAGATACTTTTGCCACCATTTAATAAAATAATAATTTGCCACTATTCTCCAATAAAATAATACTAGCCACCTTTCTCCAATAATATTTGTATCTTAAAATAAATTTTACTAAAATTGGGCAAAATTCCTTAGTGACTCCCATGCTCACAAAATTGGGGATATTACAGTCCTCCCTGTCAAAAATTGCTTGTCCTCAAGCAATGCTCGAACAAGCACTCCCTTTCTATGCTGACCCAAACTGTCATTGCAAACAATACTGGGATCCCAACTGTGTCACTGAGTCACCTTGAATCCATGCATCATCCTATCATAAATGAATCCCTTGATACCAAGGTACCATGCTAATCTTAAAAAGATGCCACCATGTCGACGTTGCGCCACTTTGATTACAACTGACTGCTTATTGTGCGCATACCATATCCTCCTCTCCTGGAACCCGATGGTGAAATACAAATAAAGGCCAAATACATCCTGCCTAGGCATCTCCATGATACCAAAGCCTCCCCATCCAAAGCTAACCCTGAACCTGTGCAACAACAGGGAAAGCCTGCCTCACCATATGATGATGGCCTCCGTAAACCCCCATGTATCAACCCAAAAGTGAACTAGATTGCTCTCTGCCATGACTTCGCTCATCACAAGACATTGTGCTCTATCAACCAATTGAATCCCTGGATCCCATAGCCAGACTTGCTATGGCGTAGATCTGACAACTGCTAGTATCCATCCGTGCCTCGTCTCTCATCCCTGCATGCAATCAATATATAGGCTCCATATATCGTGAACTAATCTGATGCATGCTAAACTGCCCTATGTTTGCCACTACATAGCACTAATTATTGTTGGAAACCACATCTGCCAAATAGCTACCCCCTAAATGCAACCAATAGATGGGTATCCGATACTCGCAATTGACTCAATGTATGTAGATCCATCCTGCCCTTGCCAACCATCACCACTAACTTTGTTATCTGCCTCTCGATAATGTGCCAATACAATGTCTGGAGCCTAGACACATACTAGAAAACTGCCTCAGTGTTACACAAAAAATTGTCACCATGACTTTCTACAGTTTGTATGAGTCCATCAACACTCATACATACCTCCTTTGCAAGTCCTAAACCTCAGCTCTTCATGTCAAGCCTTGAAAATGGGAGAAAGACCTTAAAAATATCTCAAATCCTGGTTTCACACTTCTCCTAGTATTGCCTGCGGTGCCGCACCTAATGGTCATGTTTCCTGCAAACCTGATCGCTCTGTATATTGAGTAATGAGTGCAAACCCCTGTAAAAGTTAAAAAGGCGTGAGTTCATTCTTAAAAACTCATCTTGGGTAACTTCTAGACACTTCTAGAAGGAATATTACGCTGGCAAGTCCGCTCCACCTTGGTTCATCCATTCCATAACTAAGGGAGCTAACTCCATGATATGAGGTGCTTATTCCATTGAAGGAGGAACTTATCCCTTCAATGGTGGACCTACAACTTCCTCCATTTTCACTATAAATTCATACATTGGGCTGGTTGTAGAGGAGGTTGAAAGCTGAAGATTCTTGAGGGTAAATGTTGCTGAAAACTAGGCTTCCTTTTTGAGCTTGTGAGAGGAGAGATCACATACCTTTCATGTCATTTGGGAAGTGAGTGAGGCTTGTCAAAGTAGAGGAGACTCCTACTGGACCCTGGAAAGAACTTGTGCAACATCAAGGCAGAGGTTGTAAGGTTCTTTTATTCATAAAGTTAATACAATCAAGTTTGTTTTTCTCAATGAACTATCTCTAATGGTTTATTTTATGAGCTCCTTGATCTTCATAATGAACATGTTTTGTTATACGCAGGTATGCTTTGATGTGTGCTTGTTTGTGTATGCAGGTTATTAAATGGAAACTGCTTGAAACTGTTGGAGTAAAACTGCCTCAAACAAGCGTTGGACCGAGGTAGGGTCTGTTACACCTCTTACTATTCATTAATGAATTGAAGCATGTTTAGAGAAAAGTAGATTTTCTTGTGCTCTTTGTTGCTAGATATCATTCGATACTAGGGAGATCGGTCTTGTCCGCAAGAACGATTTATCCGGCCAACAAATTGGCGACTTCACTGGGGAACTGGTTTGGTTTGGTTTTGAGTTATCTTTGCTTTGACTTGAGAAACTTAAGTTTTTGTTTCTGATTTTGCCTTGATGTGTGTGAGTTTTGGTACTGGTTAGATCTTGGTTGGATTTTTATTTTTTGAAATTTTGGAAGAGGACCACACCCTCTGAATTAGTTATAGTGCGGACCTCTCCGCACTGTTATAGTGTAACACAGAGCGGCACCGCACCTGGTTCTCCTAGGTGCCTGTGAATGTAGGAATTTACAGGGTAAGTTCCTCAGACAGAACACCAAAAGGACACCGCTCACAAACAGATCACAGATCAATACACTAGTATTTTGACGTGGTTAAAACCCTCAGAGAGGGGAACAGTCCACGGTGCGCAACGTGCCTACTACAGCAATTTATAAATAAAAGAAGGAAAAGGGACATAACTCACTCATGAAAAAAGAAACTACAAAGGACCACAACGCTGTAAATAAAGGGGACCAAGGGGGCCAAGCCACGTAGAGAAGGGAACCCAAGGAGAGAATGAACCGTCGGATCACTACATATCGTGACCGTCGGATTGTAAGTTACAAAATGTACAACGGTAAAGAAACACACTTTACCTAACTCTATACCTAACTCTATACTAGACCAAGTTGAACTTAACTATTTCTATGTGTCGGAATATCCTAACATCCCCCCTTAAGAACAACTTGGGATAGGATTGAAGGATTTACAAATATGACACAATAGGAGAAGGAAGGAGGCACTAGAGCCTATCCCCCCTTAGTGACAACTTCCCGAACTCCAAGCATATATCGAAGTTTAGTGAACTTCGCCTCTGTGAGAGCCTTTGTGAAGATGTCTGCAACCTGATCATCTGTTGAACAATATTGCACTTCAAGAACATGGTCATGAATGAGCTTTCTGATGAAGTGCATGTGTAGTTCAATGTGTTAGGGACGCAGTTCTTTTGGTGGGAGTTCCAGATTGGGGTTTGGCAGAGGATTTGAGCTGGGAGATTGAGCAAGGGATCAGCCCTTGCATATTGGAGGATTTTGGCAGAGTTTCGGGTAGAGTTCTGGAGGATTCCATTCAGTGACAGCGTAGAGCCTTGAGGGATTGCGCAGATTCCCAAGGGGGTGATTTTCGGGGTTCGGCTATTTCAGAAAAGCTTTTTGGGTTTTTCTGGGTTTATTGAGCAGAGGCCAATTCCAGAGTTTCAGCATTTTCCGAGGAAGGGAATAGCCCCAAATCCTCACTTGATTCCATGCAGTAGCAGCAGCACAACGGTTCTCCAGCAGCTTGGACGCAGTTCAGAAGGAGGCCATTTTTTACTATTCTGGGTGTATTTATTCAGTTGCCTTGTGCAAGTCGAGGTGCTATCTTTCTGATCACCTCCTGTACTCTTTCCATTACTCAGTGTAATAAAATGGCTTAGCATTTCTCTCTGCATCTCTTGAGTTCTGCTTATATTCCATGTTTACATTATTATATGTTGCACCACTATTATTTTTTTGAGCTTCCCGGTTACTATATCATTTGTACGTATTTGGGTGGAGTTTGCTTGGGTTGAAGGATATCCCAGAAAAGGGATGTTGACCTCTACTGGTCAACTACCCATGCAGTACACTCCTTTCTTTTTTACAAAAGGAAGCAGCACCTGATCAGCATGTCCGTGCCGTCCTGCAGTCATCAACAGCTTGGTCAATCGTTTCTGTAAACCCAGTCTGCATGTATTAATTGTAAATAATCCTAGCAGATGTGAGTCGTGTTATAAATTGCCTAGGTGGACCTAACTTTCCTATGATAATCTATGTCCCGGAAGGTTTTTCGTCTCACCGATCCACGGATCGGCAGAGTTTTCCTTCAAACCTGACCCCAAAGCCGGGATAGATTTTGTCAGTGGAATTTTAGAGAATCCTAGCGTGTTAGCCTGCTGGATTATAGTTGTGTCGCAGAACTGGGTGTTTTGTGAGGGTCTATGTTAAAGGGGTTGTTCCCCTTGAGGTGTAAATTGTAAAGTCATGATGTAATGTGTCCTGAGGGTCGAAAAATGTTTTAAATCCCCTCTGGAATCCTAAGTCCTAGGTCCTAGGTGATGTTTCCAAGGTCTTAGTTCGATGATCCATTTTAAAATAAATAAAAAATTAAAAAAATTAAAATTTTAAAAAAATTTAAAAAAATAAATAAATAAATAAAATAAATAAATAATAAAAGTTTAAAAAAAAAAAAAATAATAATAATAAAATAAATAAAAATTTAAAAATAATAAAATAATAATATTTTAAATCGACGGATGAGATCAAGAGATGTCTTGATCCTCATCAACTGTCGAGATCATTTCAACATGGATCACTCGAACTAGCCGTTGGGATCATTTTCCTTTATATAGGGTTTTAGGAGGTCATTTGAGATCATCTGATTGGTGAGACTTGTACTGAAGAAGCTCTCTTGTAATCTTTTTTCTGGTTAATAAAAGAAGACTTTGGGGTCCAAATTTGCTGGTGTTACTCTCTGGAAGTGCTGTGAGATGTTTAATTTTCTGCATATTTCATTTTTCAACCATTGATTTTTTTAGTATCGTGAACACAGGTATCTTGTTCATGTGCTAGGGTTTGAGGGTTGTTAGGGTTTCTGAGATAATGGCAGGTGTCTCCATTATTTTCTGAGATCTAGCAGCATTCATTCTCTCTGTGCTAATGGTTGCTTAAGTTGTGCATGAGAACTTTTTTTTTTAAAAAAAAGAATATTGCTGGGCGTTTGGGGAAGTTCTAGGCCGAACCAGCCAACTCCCACAGGCCCTTCTTTGCAGAGCCCAGTTGATCTTGGCCCTGGGTTAATCATTTCTTTTGTGTTATTTCTCGAGAGTTTTCTGAAGTATTTTATTTGTAAATCTGAAATTTTCTTAAAATACTTTGGGTGACAACTGATAAATCTGGTTTTGTAGAGCCAAAATTTTAAATCTTGAAATTTTGATTAGTTTGCAGGGTTTCGTTTCAATTTTTTTGCATATATTCTCCAAAATTTTGTCTGCAGGTCTGACATAAAATCTGAAAAAATATTTTTTGCAGGGGTTTTCAGATCTAAATTTTTTTTTTTTTTTTTTAGGGTTTCATCTGCATTGGATCCTTGCTGCCATCGTTGACATACCAAACCTGCAAAATTCAGTGTCCAATATTTTTCTTGTTGGCAGCTCTATGCCCTCAAAATATTCGGGACTGTGCGGTAAAATATAACTCTGATTTTCTGTGTGGAGAGGTCAAAGGGATCGCTTTTCTGCAAACGCATAAATCGATCAACACAGGCCAGTTAAAATCGATCCATGCTGCAAGCGTTAAACTAAAATCGATTTGCGTATTTTTCCTGATAGCTGCGTGGAAAGCAGCGTACCCATACATACTGGCGAGACATCACTCAGCTTACGGTTATCCGAGCAAGGGAGGTTCGTGTTAAAAGGAGAAGCTGCACATTTCTGAGGCGGCAGATACTACCTGCGTGCTGCTCCATCAAACTGCTGCTACTCACCGTCAAACTCTCATCGCCGCGTGTGAGCCTGATTGACTCTGTTCATCGTGCGTTTTCAGTCACGCTGCCTGGGCGTAGTTTCAGTCTTTCTCTCTGCTATTCTCTTGCTGCCCGTCAATACAAATCCGATACTGTATTCCCTGCCAGCAAGCAAGAGCAACACCAAGCTCTCCGAGCATCTTCATTTTCCTCGTGCGTCCTTCTCCGGCCTGCAACTCCGTCGAACCAGTTATACAAGCCACGTACGTTCGCCTGCCTGCCATTGAGTGTTCGATTTCTCATCTGCAGCGTGGAGTTGGGCAGTGCGTGAAGGGTAAAAGACGAGAGCCGATTTTGATTTGAAGCGTTTGCATCGTAGGTAATCCGAAGGTAAGCGAAATCGATTTTTTTTTGTGAGTCATGTTAAGTTAGGTTTAGTTCATTTAGATCGGTTTCATTTTAGAGTTAAATCATAGTTTTGTTTTAATTTTATTTGTCATTTAGTTTAGTTTATGCATAGGCATTAGTTTAGGTACATAGTTTAGGTTGGATGGTATTTTTTTTTTTAGTTTGATTTTTTTTTTTTTAAATTTTAAAGTTTAGATTTTAAATAGTTTAGATTTAGATTTTAAAGCCTTTTTTTTTAATTTTAGATTTTGTCTTATAAAAATTAAAAAAATAAATAAATAAATTTTATTTTTTTTTTTTTTTTTTGTAATAATAATAATAAATTTAAAAGTTTAGGGTTTAGAGTTATTCTTTAGGGTTTTGAGATTTTATTTTTCTTAGAATTAAATTTTTTGTTTTAATTTTGTCAAAAAATATAAAAATTTCTTGGAAAATTGTCTTTTGTCACATTCAGTTGTTTTCATGCTATCTCTTTCACGCTGAATTTCAACTCGAGATACGAATTTGATATCTAGTTAATGGTCAGCACTCATTTTAAAATTTCTCAGTTGCTGGATATTGTTTTGGTTATTCTAAGAAGTATTTCAATCAATTTAAGGCATTGGTCTAAGTTAATCGAAATTATCTAGTGTTTGTCTTGTCGTGTCTCGTGTCTCCCAACCAACTGGTTGACAGTTGGTCTTCATCATCTCACAGGGTCTACCCCCCTTAGCCGTGGGAGATAGGCTTAAACGGAGGGATCGGGGATCAGAGTGACAGCCCCCGATCTGAGCGTTGTCGTGTCAATTTGCGCGACAACATTTTT